>OX453281.1:14595648-14663148 GCA_949710005.1 Ricordea florida
TGCCACGCTCGCCTACTGAGAAAAATGACGACAGCAACCGTGATAAGGCCTATTGATTATCCATATTCGTTACAGAAACCTGCTGCCAGAATGTTTACATTTCTAGCTTTCCCGTTGTTGCTCTGTCATACCACTGGATATATTTGTTTTATCGATTAAATCATGTTGTGTTCATTATGCGTCTATTGTGTTCTCTTACTTCAAGTCGATCTTTAAAGATATATTTCACTCGAATGAAAAATGTGATCCCTTCCAGATTTTCAACATAAGTTCTTAGGCCCAGTTCCTCAGCTTGGTAACAACAATTTTTAAACAAGTGTGTAATGCAAGTCCTACTCTTCTGTAGGGTCAAAATTCTGTGTCACGCCTCATTTTGCAATCGTCCAGACCGCATTTCCTAACCTTTGGTTAATTAATAATGAATTATTCAAGTGTCAATTGTATCTAGCTCTGACATACTAATTGGGGACACTGTAAAGCACAAATCAAATGACAGCAAACCAA
The DNA here is from genome assembly GCA_949710005.1 of Ricordea florida. NCBI lineage: Eukaryota > Metazoa > Cnidaria > Anthozoa > Corallimorpharia > Ricordeidae > Ricordea > Ricordea florida. The sequence continues at coordinate 14,596,153 of OX453281.1, forward strand.
ATCATATTAAATTCAATAAAATCGAACTAAGTGTTGGTTTTTTTAGGAGAGGAGAAAACCGGAGTACAAACTCAGCCCACATATGTTCACTGCTGCCGGGAATTAAAAGCTTGTTGTTCAGCGGTATGACGCTGTAGGTGGGTCAGCGGACACGCGGCCTGGTAGGTACGTGGTGTAAGCATCATATAGTGGTTCCCCGTTAGTCAATATATAGCATACATTGCTCTCCAAAGCCATACACAGCCCTACATAGCCCTACATAACCCTACTAGCCCTACATAACCCTACATAGCCCTACACAGCCATACATAACCATACATAGCCCTACATAGCCATACATAGCCATACACAGCCATACACAGCCATACCTAGCCATACAGAGTCATACATAGGCATACATAGCCCTACATAGGCATACACAGCCATACATAGCCCTACATAGCCCTACATAGGCATACATTGGCATACATAGCCCTACATAGCCCTACATAGGCATACATAGGCATACATAGCCCTACATAGGTATACATAGCCATACATAGCCATACATAGCCATACATAGCCCTACATAGGTATACACAGCCATACATAGCCCTACATAGCCATACATAGGCATACATAGCCCTACATAGCCATACATAGCCCTACATAGGCATACACAGCCATACATAGCCCTGCATAGCCCTACATAGGCATATATAGACATACATAGCCATACACAGCCATACATAGCCATACATAGCCATACATAGCCATACATAGCCATACACAGCCATACACAGCCATACCTAGCAATACACAGCCATACATAGGCATACATAGGCATACATAGCCCTACATAGGCATACATAGCCCTACATAGCCCTACATAGCCCTACATAGGCATACACAGCCATACATAGCCCTACATAGCCCTTCATAGGCACACATAGACATACATAGCCATACACAGCAATACATAGCCATACATAGCCATACATAGCCATACACAGCCATACACAGCCATACACAGCCATACCTAGCCATACACAGCCATACATAGGCATACATAGGCATACATAGCCCTACATAGCCATACATAGGCATACATAGGCATACATAGCCCTACATAGCCCTACATAGGCACACATAGACATACATAGCCATACACAGCAATACATAGCCATACATAGCTATATATAGCCATACATAGCCATACACAGCCATACACAGCCATACACAGCCATACCTAGCCATAAACAACGATACATAGGCATACATAGGCATACATAGCCCTACATAGCCCTACATAGGCATACATACGCATACATAGCCCTACATAGCCCTACATAGGCATACATAGGATTACATAGCCATACATAGCCCTACATAGGCATACATAAGCATACATAGCCATACATAGCCCTACATAGGCAAAAACAGCCATACATAGCCCTACATAGCCCTACATAGGCATACATAGCCCTACATAGCCCTACATAGCCCTACATAGGCATACATAGGATTACATAGCCATACATAGCCCTACATAGGCATACATAGGCATACATAGCCATACATAGCCCTACATAGGTATACACAGCCATACATAGCCATACATAGCCCTACATAGGCATACATAGCCCTACATAGCCATACATAGCCCTACATAGGCACACACAGCCACACATAGCCCTACATAAGCCTACATAGGCATACATAGGCATACATAGCCATACACAGCCATACATAGCCATACATAGCCATACATAGCCATACACAATCATACCTAGCCATACACAGCCATACATAGGCATACAGAGGCATACATACCCTACATAGCCATACATAGCCATACATAGCCCTACATAGGCATACACAGCCATACATAGCCCTACATAGGCATACACAGCCATACACAGCCATACCTAGCCATACACAGCCATACATAGGCATACATAGGCATATATAGCCCTACATAGGCATACACAGCCATACATAGCCCTACATAGCCCTACATAGGCATACATAGGCACACATAGCCCTACATAGCCCTACATAGGCATACATAGGCATACATAGCCCTACATAGGTATACATAGCCATACATAGCCATACATAGCCATACATAGCCCTACATAGGTATACACAGCCATACATAGCCCTACATAGCCATACATAGGCATACATAGCCCTACATAGCCATACATAGCCCTACATAGGCATACACAGCCATACATAGCCCTGCATAGCCCTACATAGGCATACATAGGCATACATAGCCCTACATAGGCATACATAGGATTACATAGCCATACATAGCCCTACATAGGCATACATAGGCATACATAGCCATACATAGCCCTACATAGGTATACACAGCCATACATAGCCATACATAGCCCTACATAGGCATACATAGCCCTACATAGCCATACATAGCCCTACATAGGCACACACAGCCACACATAGCCCTACATAAGCCTACATAGGCATACATAGGCATACATAGCCATACACAGCCATACATAGCCATACATAGCCATACATAGCCATACACAATCATACCTAGCCATACACAGCCATACATAGGCATACAGAGGCATACATACCCTACATAGCCATACATAGCCATACATAGCCCTACATAGGCATACACAGCCATACATAGCCCTACATAGGCATACACAGCCATACACAGCCATACCTAGCCATACACAGCCATACATAGGCATACATAGGCATATATAGCCCTACATAGGCATACACAGCCATACATAGCCCTACATAGCCCTACATAGGCATACATAGGCACACATAGCCCTACATAGCCCTACATAGGCATACATAGGCATACATAGCCCTACATAGGTATACATAGCCATACATAGCCATACATAGCCATACATAGCCCTACATAGGTATACACAGCCATACATAGCCCTACATAGCCATACATAGGCATACATAGCCCTACATAGCCATACATAGCCCTACATAGGCATACACAGCCATACATAGCCCTGCATAGCCCTACATAGGCATACATAGGCATACATAGCCATACATAGCCATACATAGCCATACATAGCCATACACAGCCATACACAGCCATACCTAGCAATACACAGCCATACATAGGCATACATAGGCATACATAGCCCTACATAGGCATACATAGCCCTACATAGGCATACATAGGCATACATAGCCATACATAGCCATACATAGCCCTACATAGGTATACACAGCCATACATAGCCATACATAGCCCTACATAGGCATACACAGCCATACATAGCCCTGCATACCCCTACATAGGCATACATAGCCATACATAGCCATACACAGCCATACATAGTCATACATAGCCATACATAGCCATATACAGCCATACACAGTTATACCTAGCCATACACAGCCATACATAGGCATACCACCTAAGATGTCTTCTACTCATCCTCTTTATATGGCATTCAATCATTCACTTCCTGGGCATTATGATGCCACAAGAGGTAAGAACCAAGGAAATTTAGTAAGCCAGTTATTTTGGTACACTCTTTTGCAGGTGACAATTAAGGGAGCCCACAATCCTAATCTCTTGGTTGTTGTTACCCATGCATGGCATGGATTCATTTGGACTTCCACTACGATTTAGTAAATCTGTTGTGGTTCAATTTTATCTTTGGTTAAAATTTTCTTTTCAATTGTTTTAAACTCACTATAATCATATGTTATCATTACCTCAAAACAAAAGAAAATAAAGTTTAAACCAAGGAAAAATTTCAGTGAACCACAACATATATGTGTAACTTAGCATTTTATAAAAATGATTTACTTGAGGCTGAAATTTGTAAAATGTTAGGGACCAGTCACTATTTATCCTTTTGGGGGGAGGGGCTCTAAGGATTTTGGGGTATCACATGATTTCTAGGAGAACAAAATGGGGGATCAGTTTTAACTGAGAGCCCAAAAGGGGCAATTATTAGAATCTTTGGAAAGACTCAAAGGGGATACTACACCAATTTGCTTGGACAGCGAAGACATGGGGGGGTCACAAAAGTTATCAATAGCTATTCAAAGGGGGATCAGCTAAATTTCTCTGTGTTTAGCCCCAAATACATTGATCCCCAAGGTGATAAATAATGATTGGTCCCTTAAGAACATGATATGGGAAAACCCAAGACTGAGATTTCGAATGCATGGAAATTCTGTAAATACAATCATATGTTTTCAACTTACATAGCCTTATATAATTATCCCTTTCTCTGAATGGTTTATTTTCCAATACAACAATACAAAGGAAAAGTCTATAATCTAAGAATATTATACAGAAATATTTTCACCCTTAAATGATATTGTCAGAAAAATGAGAAGATGTCCAATTCCACATTTCCAATATTATTTGCCCCCAAAATTTTGCATATTAAGTACTGTTTTAAATTTCTGTTGGGACGGCTGTAATACCCAGAAGAAATGAAGAACAAAGGTAATGCTTTTTTTTTTTTTTGGGGGGGGGGGGGAGTAAATAAGGCGCATTAAAAACATTATTGGGAAAAAAGAGTGTCTATGTTGTAGTTAAGTTTGTATATAAGGTAACTTTTATTTTTTTTTGTTTTTGGGAAAGGTATGATAATGTATGCTAATGAAGTTGAAACAAATGAAGAAATGTAGTGTTAGCATCAAATGGGGGAAGCCAACATGGCAGCAAAAATAGTTTGATGCCAATAATAATAATACTGTTATTATGTACAGTTTGCTGCACATTAGTACTTTGTATAGCTACCGGTAGTTTCTGCTTGGCAAAGAAAGTTTTCAGTTTGTATTATCATTTTTTTTTTACACCAACAGATATTGTCCCATCTGTTGTAAGTGGCGAGAAGAAAAAGTATTGTCAATGCGGTAAAAAGAAAATGAAGAGTGAAGTAAATTTCCAATCCTGCACAGCTGCTAATAATTCATCCCAACAATGTTCCTGCTTCTCTTCTGGTAGTATGTGCTCGAGATTTTGCCAGTGTTACAACTGTTGTAACCCTCTCAATTCAAACTCCAAGGTGACTCCATTGTCATTATATGAACACTGTCGATGTGGAAGAGGAAGGAAAAAAGGTGAAAGCAACAGACCCTCTTGTTGTGATTGTCCTGGAGAAAGAAAATCAAAATGTCCCTGCTTAAAATTAGGGATAAGTTGCAGCAGAGATTGCCAGTGTTTAGACTGTAGCAACCCGCATAATGAAAGAAGCAAGAGGAATGTTGTTTCAGCCGGCCCAACCAATATTTCCAAAAAGAGGAAAAGATCTAATCCTGACCCATACAACAGGAAAGGTGGCACAAAATACCTGATTTCCCAGGGATTTGATGTCACAGCAGGTCGCTGGAATGATCTGGAAACACTGTTGTTGCTTGTTGTTTATGAAGTCCTAGAAATCTCAGACTTGCATGGTGTGTCCCAAAATATTGTAACATTGTACAATTTTGTTGCTGGGTCTAGCCAAGTTGTGCAAATGGAGTTGAATATCGTAGCAAAACGTTCAGCACAGATCACCGGTAAACTCTCTTACTTGAAGGGAAGACATAATCTTTTGGATGACCTGATGAACAATAAGTAGTGATAATTTTGGCAATAAGTAATAGACTGTAGTCTATCAGCTGAGTCATTTGATATGTAACCATATAAATAACAGTTTTTGTTCATTCAACGTAAAGCTTTCAATGTTGTAGTTGTTTTTATTCCCTCTCTTATAATAATGAATACAGCGAGACAGAAATGTAACATGTACTTGGACAAGAAGAGGTATCAGTTAGTATATATTTACTGCCACAACTGTTTCTCGTCTAAAACTTCTTGTCCACTTGTAAAAAAAAAAACATATTGTTTGTGGGCATTATACTGTAAGACAGGGACAAGGCAAACCAGAGAGATCAGTTATTGATCCTGCTGACAATGAGATGGAGATAGAAATTGACTGGGTGTCCCCTAAGGCCTAGTTCTTAGGTATTTTTCTTTCAAATTTAAACTAAAATTCTGTCCTCGCACAAATTTTGGTATTATTTACTGTTTTGTTGGTAAATTAACTTACTGCTTGCAGAAAATGACAAAATTTTAATTAATGTCCAGACTCAAGCAAGCACCCACCTCGAATAAGCACCTTAGAGCGTATAATTGAATATGGGCCTTTTTAGATAGGCCTTTTTAGTAATCCTTGTTTTCTCTACAAAAGGTTGAATAAGTATTGCTTTCAACTTTTCTTGGGGGTGATTGTTGTTCTCTCAAGAAACTATTGAAAAACAATGCATGTGCAAAACTTTGGAGGGAAAACAAATAGTAGGGTTGTATTTTTGAAATCGGCCTATTGATACATTGACACAGCGCTATGTGTGGCCATATGTAAAAATGTGGGTCAGTTATTTAAACGGCGTTTAGGTAGAGTTTTAAGAAAATGCGTTTTATGCCATTTTTCGTTTGGTGAACGCTCTTATGTAAACATCCTTAATTGTGACAGTTTCAGTAGCGCATATAACGTGGACAAGAAAAGAAAAGCATTCGTCTTCTTTAAAGAACCCACTAAGGAAGAGATTTGGAGGTCCAAAGATCTCCTAAACTGCTGCCAAAGTTGGACTTCGTTTAAATAACCGACCCAATGTGTCCAAGTTTCCGTGAAAGATAATAAAAGATTGCACTTGGCTGTTTGGCTAAAAAAGAGTTGACGAGTACAGCTGTTATTACTTTTACTATGACATAAGAGAACATATAATTTTACACGTTTGGAAAAAGAACTATTAGATAAAAAAAACCAAGGTCATAAACGAGTTGTAACGAACTTGTCAGAGTTAAATGATAGCCCATGATCCCAATAAAATATTTCATTGTTACTTCAATCTGAGGGTTTCTGGTAATTTTTTTTCGAAATTTGGTGTTCAAGAATTCGCCCAACGCCTCGAGTGTTTATATCAGGCTATGCAAACACAGGAAATAAGCTTTCCATTGCTTTTATACAATAACTTTCACGAGCAACACTCTTTGTACGGCGCTAATTAAAAGATAAATTCTTACCAGTCGCAAAGTCTTGTCCACGAATTGTTGCGCGTGTAATATGTTTTCGTTTTCCAAAAAGATGCTTTCTAAAATACTGATTTTTCTCCCTTAAAATGTCAGTTCTCTAGTTAAGCAAAGAGAAAGTAACGCACCTTCTTTGTAAGGATTTTCCAAGTTTCAGCAGACAAAGAAATGGGAAAATAATGTAAACTTGTCGAGTTTTGAACTGCAAAAGTTTTTGAAAGTCCTGCCTAAAATTAATGATACCCCCACGAAAAGAAAAACATCTTGACGCCACAACGATGTTTATATGTTACTCTCGCCCAATCAGAGCGCGCATACTAACTTGGCTATGTATGCTTATGTATGGCTATGTAGGGCTATGTATGGCTATGTATGGCTGTGTATGCCTATGTAGGGCTATGTATGGCTATGTAGGGCTGTGTATGGCTATGTATGCCTATGTATGCCTATGTAGGGCTATGTAGGGCTATGCATGGCTATGTAGGGCTATGTATGGCTATGTATGCCTATGTAGGGCTATGTATGCCTATGTATGGCTATGTAGGGCTATGTATGGCTGTGTATACCTATGTAGGGCTATGTAGGGCTATGTATGCCTATGTAGGGCTATGTAGGGCTGTGTATGGTTGTGTACGCCTATGTAGGGCTATGTAGGGCTATGTATGCCTATGTATGCCTATGTATGGCTGTGTATGGCTAGGTATGGCTGTGTACGGCTGTGTATGGCTATGTATGGCTATGTATGGCTATGTAGGGCTATGTAGGGCTATGTATGGCTGTGTGTGGCTATGTATGCCTATGTATGGCTATGTAGGGCTATGTATGGCTATGTATGGCTATGTAGGGCTATGTAGGGCTATGTATGGCTATGTAGGGCTATGTATGGCTATGTATGGCTATGTATGGCTATGTATGCCTATGAATGCCTATGTAGGGCTATGTATGGCTGTGTATGCCTATGTATGGCTATGTATGGCTATGTATGGCTATGTATGCCTATGTATGCCTATGAATGCCTATGTAGGGCTATGTATGGCTGTGTATGCCTATGTAGGGCTATGTATGGCTATGTAGGGCTATGTATGCCTATGTATGGCTATGTAGGGCTATGTATGGCTGTGTATACCTATGTAGGGCTATGTATGGCTATGTATGCCTATGTATGCCTATGTAGGGCTATGTATGGCTATGTATGCCTATGTATGCCTATGTAGGGCTATGTAGGGCTATGTATGCCTATGTAGGGCTGTGTATGGCTAGGTATGGCTGTGTACGGCTGTGTATGGCTATGTATGGCTATGTATGGCTATGTAGGGCTATGTAGGGCTATGTAGGGCTATGTATGGCTGTGTGTGGCTATGTGTGCCTATGTATGGCTATGTAGGGCTATGTATGGCTATGTAGGGCTATGTATGGCTATGTATGGCTATGTATGGCTATGTATGCCTATGTATGCCTATGAATGCCTATGTAGGGCTATGTATGGCTGTGTATGCCTATGTAGGGCTATGTATGGCTATGTAGGGCTATGTATGCCTATGTATGGCTATGTAGGGCTATGTATGGCTGTGTATACCTATGTAGGGCTATGTATGGCTATGTATGCCTATGTATGCCTATGTAGTGCTATGTATGGTTATGTATGCCTATGTATGCCTATGTAGGGCTATGTATGCCTATGTATGCCTATGTATGGCTGTGTATGGCTAGGTATGGCTGTGTACGGCTGTGTATGGCTATGTATGGCTATGTATGGCTATGTAGGGCTATGTAGGGCTATGTAGGGCTATGTATGGCTGTGTGTGGCTATGTATGCCTATGTATGGCTATGTAGGGCTATGTAGGGCTATGTAGGGCTATGTATGGCTATGTAGGGCTATGTATGGCTATGTATGGCTATGTATGGCTATGTATGCCTATGAATGCCTATGTAGGGCTATGTATGGCTGTGTATGCCTATGTAGGGCTATGTATGGCTATGTATGGCTATGTATGCCTATGTATGCCTATGAATGCCTATGTAGGGCTATGTAGGGCTGTGTATGCCTATGTAGGGCTATGTAGGGCTATGTAGGGCTATGTATGCCTATGTATGCCTATGTATGGCTGTGTATGGCTAGGTATGGCTGTGTATGGCTAGGTATGGCTGTGTACGGCTGTGTATGGCTGTGTATGGCTATGTATGGCTATATATGGCTATGTAGGGCTATGTAGGGCTATGTAGGGCTATGTAGGGCTATGTATGCCTATGTATGCCTATGTATGGCTGTGTATGGCTAGGTATGGCTGTGTATGGCTGTGTATGGCTGTGTATGGTTATGTATGGCTATGTATGGCTATGTAGGGCTATTTAGGGCTATGTAGGGCTATGTATGGCTGTGTATGGCTATGGAGAGCAATGTATGACATATATGGACTAACGGGGAACCACTATATGATGCTTACACCACGTACCTACCCGCGGCCTTACGTATTTAAGCATCTGTCGCCCTGGGCGGCCATGTTAGTTCGTTGTCTTGTAAGAGTTGAGTCGGATTACAGATTAAGGTTGCGCTTAGTATTATCGGGTCCTGGTGTGGTGACATTAATAACTGGCGTGGTGGCAGCGTAAACGATTCGAATCCCCACGTTCAAGGGACAGAATTTTTCCCGTAACATCACATCCTTTACGACAGAGCAGCCAAACGACGGCTGTTATCATCTCCAGAAGCAAGCAATGTCTGTAAACCGAGCTCCAAAGCAGTGGTGCCTATCCAAAAACGAAACCCTTACGTCTTTCGAAAACTGGAAGCAGAATCTCATCTATACATTGTCCCTAGATGCCAATTTCGCGCCCTTTTTGACAAAAGGTACTTCGTGGTTTAAAAAGACCAAACCGAATCCGCTACGGGGTTTCTCTGATGATGACGAATCCGTTACTTTGCGGCGCACAGCAGTTCAGAAGGTAAACATGCTTCAGCTTATGCTTGGCCAAATCGGCAATTATTGTCCATTATAACCCACCGATTAATTTTTGAGTAATTTTATTGGCTATTTTGAGTCACGTGGTAAAAAATCGGAGGACGGGTATCACGCAATAACCCCCGTCCGAAGCGATATTTGTCGTCCGATTTTTGGATCACAATTAAGAAACGGAAACATTCAGTGTTCGGTGTTTTCTTTATTTAATTTCCATGGCAAACAAACAAACTCGTTTTGTAGAATCCAGTGATCGTAGTCAAGTAGTTAGTCGCAGCTGTAGCTCCGGATAAAACAGAAGATCAACAAAATAAGCTGCTGGTGTTTTTGGCCTGGAGGTGAGCAAAAGTTACGAACCTTTGGGCAATCAAATTCTTGAAAATCTCCCCACTGAAATGTGCAAAAAGGCTGGTTTTGCACAAGGTACACTTCCCCTTGTCTTTAAAGCTGCCGGTTGAGAAACTTTTCCAAGCAAAAAACAATAAACTACGCAAACGGTAAGTCGCTCGAGTGGTACAGTACACGACTAACCGTAGAACAACTATTCGAGTCATCCCTGAATACTATCGCTCGATTTATAGCTCAAAAGAATTCGGTTCAGTCAGTTCAACCTGTTCTTGCAACTGGAACTAAAGTTCGTCTACCTTTTTTTTCTTCGATCTCCTTGGCGCCCGCCTGTTTCTTCGATCTCCTCGGCGCCCGCCATTCAACAATAAAGCCAAGTTTGGGAACAATTCCTTCAACTACACCATATTTTCCAAATTCCCTGTTTCATAGGTGTAATTTCTTTCGCAGTGTTAGTGGTATGGTTGAATTTTCTGTTCTAATCCATTGGAAATGTTTTGCTTTGACATGTTTTCGAAAAAAGTAGTTGGAAAAATAAACCAAAAGTGCCTTGTTTTCCAGATTTTCACGTAAGGGGCGTTGCGAGAGTATGTTTGACATGACAGCTTGTCAAGCTCTGGTCCAATCACAGTTTATATAAAACAATTTTAACCAATCAATGTACATGCAGTGTTTTCATCAGTCGCCTGAATCCCCAGTCAGACGACTTGTTTTTCTTTTTCTTCAACACGTACAAAGTAGAAATTAGGGAGCTTACGAAACGACGACTTTTTCACGACGACGCCGTTGGATTGAGTCACATGCCTACTGCGCATGCCTATCTGAGCACTGGCCGGCGTCGCATCAAAGTTGGCGACGTTGGTAAGAGAGATTTGCCGGCGTCGTGGATTTCAGCAGGACTTAAGGCTTATCTAGCAAGTTTTCTTTGGATACATTCAGTGGCTTGGCTAGATAATCCTCTTATCACATTAGTAACAAGTTCTTTACATATGGTTTTGTTTTTTGGCTAGCTTCATTCAAGTAACAACCCCGGATAACGCATGATGGATAGCTCGAAGAGCGAAACGGAGAGTGAAAGCAAAGTGTCTAAATCAAATTGTTGTATGAAAGCTGTTTCATATTAATCATTCTTGATTGGGGTCTAACAGATTCTTTAGTGTAACGTGAATTCGAAAGGACTGAAAAGATGTTATATATTTTTAAAAAGTCCTGTCAATATTTCGAAACAGAACTAACTGTAAGAAGAGAACTACTGTTATTGTTGTAGCAAAATATATTTTGTGTATTTTAGTATTTGAACACAGCTGTTGTTATTCTTCAATTTATTATACATCCTAAAAAGTACTTGCACCAGTAGGTTGTGTTCTCGTTTGCTGATCTTGAATTATGGTGTATTTCTAGACCTTTTCAAGCGTTCGGAGTGTTATTGTTGTTTCACTAGAGTATTACAGGTCTACCTTGGGAACGTTTATCAAATAGCGGAGCTAAAACTAAAACGTTGTAAGCAGTAATTTCGTCAACTAGCCGCCGGCAGTTTAAGCAAAGGGCTAAAGGGGTAATATCCTCTTGTGGAAACGAAAATAGGTCACGCATTCTTCTTTGCTTGTTTTCCTCGTCCAAATCGAACCTTTCGTAGTTTCAGTGCAACGCTCTGGATTTACTGATTTGTCAACTTCGCGGTGAAAGTGGAAAATCCTTGTTCGTTTATATATCTGTTCCCATAAGAGTAAAGAAGTGAAAGGTTTCTTTTCTCCGGCTGACGTTTGCCAACTTTGCTTCACATTACTCCACTAGTGAAAAGTAAAAACAAACAAACTTCTGGAAAGTTTTACACGGGCCCCCAACGATGTCGTCGTCTTTGCTACAAATCGTAAGTAATAAACTTACAGGACGGCGGCATGGTGCATGTCGCGTTCCCAGTGTCGTAGACGCGTGGCGTTAGGCACTGGAGTTCGCCAGGTCAACCACAGTGAAGCACTAGGCGGTCAGCAAGATTCAATGGCGTTTATTAAAATCTGGCTAGTCCGACTATTTACAGCACTTGCGGTGAAAACTAGAAAGAAACGTGCGATTTTTACGTCAGAAGAAACGATAACTACAATAATGCTCCGAGCACGGAAAAGAAAGGAAAAAAACAAACTACTAAATTTACAAGCGTGACTTACGTCTGATCTTGACTCCGGGGGTTAAAAGAACTCCAAATCTCCTACAGTTGTAATAACTCCGAAAGTTCTCCAAAAGCTCCTTACACTGTGCTGGACTTCTTACAACTGAATAAACGTGCTCAGGAAAAGAATAATCTAATGCATGCCTTCTGACGTAAAGGAAATAAAACTGAATAAAGCTTTGTACGCCTAGCCGAAAAACGGATATACAATGATCATGCAATAAAGTAAACAATGCTGCAATCACGAGAGAAAAAGGAGTCCTTGAATGTAACTAATTAGAATGTCATTTTTGCGGAAACGTGACACTCCTCGCCCAAGGATCTCTGATCCTTGCTCCTGTTTGATTATCTTCTGCGTTCTAGTAAAGCTACTCCGCTGGTGCGGGTACGAGAAGGACAAGCTCCTTAATTGGTCGCAAGAGCGTCTTCTTAGCCCCGCCTCTCACTGTCTCCACTTGGGCCTTTCTTACTCGACCGTCATCACTCTCAATGGCATTTGAAACTCTGCCGACGGGCCAGTCGTTTCTGTAAGCTCCCTCCTCTTTTACAAGAACTACGTCTCCTGTGCGCAGATTTCTCTTTGGTTCCTCCCACTTGGTCCTGGTCTGCATGCTCTGAAGGTACTCGCGCCTCCATCGTGTCCAGAATTGGTTCGCGAGGTACTGGACACGTCTCCAACGGCGTCGTGCGTAGACGTCAGGTGGAACAAAGTTGCCGGGTGGCGGGCCAAGTGGACGTGTCTTCATAGTCAAAAGCATAGAGGGTGACAGCGGTTGAGGTTCATCTGCATCCGTTGGTATAGCAGATATAGGGCGTGCATTGACTATCGCGGTCACCTCTGCCATAAGTGTTACGAGTAGTTCGTGTGTAAGTTGATGACTACCAAGCTCCGTGAACATCGCTTCTAATACTCGGCGAATGGTACCTATCTGGCGCTCCCAAGCGCCACCAAAATGTGAGGCATGTGGTGGGTTGAAGATCCACTCGCACCCATGGTTGTTTACGTAGCCTTTTACTTGACATTGGTCCATCTCTCTCAGGGCGTCTCCCAGCTCCGATTTTCCACCAATGAAATTGGTACCCCGATCGCACCTGAGAATGGAAACAGGACCGCGAAGTGCAAAGAATCTTCTCAGGGCGCAGATGAAGGAACTAGCATCCATGGACTCCAGTAGTTCGATGTGGATCGCTCTGCTACTTAGACAAGTGAACACCAGTCCCCAGCGTTTGGAGCTGGCTGTGCCTCCGCGTGTCTTCCGAGAACGTATCATCCAGGGGCCGAAAACGTCGAACCCAACGTTTGTGAAGGGAGGGGCTACTTCTGTTCTGTCTGCTGGTAGATCTGCCATACGCTGTTGTAGCACTGGTCCTCTCAATTTCTTGCATGTAACACATTTGTTCAACTCCCGTGCTACAGTGTTGTGGCCTCCGATCAACCAGTACCCAGCTTGGCGGATGGCACCGTGCGTAATCTGACGACCTTGGTGGTGGACTTGTGTGTGGTAGTGACGTGTCATCAGATCGGCAACGTGATTTTTCTTCGGTATCAGAACGGGGTGCTTTTCTCCGAACTCTAAAGTAGCGCGTCGAAGACGGCCGCCAACTCGTAGGACACCATTGTTATCCACAAAGGGGTCTAAACGGTACAGTTTCGAACTCTTTGGAACAGTCTCCGGTTTGTTTCTCTCTGCAATCCTTCGGTTCGATTTCAATTCTTCTGAAAGGCTTTCACTTTGTACGGCACGAATTATTACTGTCATGGCCTCCTGAAGTTCCTTTGCCGTTGGCTGCCGCATCAATTTCGTGTTCTTGGTGCTCGATATTTTCGACTCAATGTCTTCCGGACTCTTGCTCTTTCTCCGTTTGAACTCCTTGATAACTACGATCAAATTTGCGATTGCACGTTGCAGGGAATGAAGGCTGGAAAATCGTGAGAACCTGTCTGCTCCGAGACCATGGTGTTTGCTGGTTTGCGTTTTCAGGCTCACGGTGTTCTTTCGTACTTCCGGATCGTCCTCGTTTAGCGGAATCTCGTCCTCTTCATCTTCTGCTGCTGTTCTGTTTGGGTCTCTTAAGAAGTTTGGTCCGGTTAGCCAGTCCGATCCTGTGAGACTTCGGGCATTCAGGCAACGTGTACTCAGGTCTGCAGGGTTCTCGCTTGTATCGACATACTTCCACTGTTTGGGACTGGAAATCTTCCGGATTGTTTGTACACGGTTAGCGACGTAAACATAGAACCTCCGGCTCTCGTTTTGGATGTAACCGAGGACGACCTTGGAGTCCGTGTAAAAGGTTATCTCGTTAATCTCCATGTCTATCTCCTTTACGATCTTGTTAACTGCTTGCGAGGCAAGGACGGCGGCACACAACTCTAGACGGGGTATGCTTGTGGTCTGAGAAGGTGCTACCTTTGACTGGCCGAAGAGCAAGGCCGTGCAGATATCTCCTTTATCGTTAAAGAGTCTTAGGTAAATCGAAGCTCCAATTGCGTCCTTGCTGGCGTCTGAAAAGGCGTGGATTTCTTTTCTTACGATTTTCCCGAAACCAGCTGGGTGGTAGCAGCGGGGTACTGAAACGTTCTCCAAATGAGGAAGCGAATTTCTCCAACGTTGCCACTGCGACAATAGCGTGTCTGGTAGAGGGTCGTCCCATCCTAATGGTTTTTCCTTATTGTTTTTCTTGCCCAAGAGTACTAGCTGCTGAAGCAATAACTTCCCTTCAAGTAGGACTGGTACTGCGAGGCCTAGTGGATCATAAATTGAATTCACGACCGATAGTACTCCTCTTCGCGTGAATGGCTTTTCGGGAAGGCAGACCTTGAACGCGAAGGTGTCTTCCTCGAGGTTCCAGTGGACTCCGAGAGAGCGTTGTGCGGGAAGGCTATCGTGCCGAAGATCTAGATCTCGTACTCCCTTTCCCCTATCTTCAGCTGGGAAGGCCTCCATGACTTCAACTGAGTTGGATACGACCTTATGAAGCTTTAGGTTAGCGGTGGCTAACATTGCTTGACTCGCGGTGACAAGATCGATTGCTTCTTTGGTAGTGGGCCGTGATGCCAAGCCGTCGTCAACATAGAAGTTGCGGTACACAAATTCGGCTGCATTTTCTCCAAACTCCTCCTCGCCGTCAGCCGCGGTCTTTCTTAAACCAAACGTAGCGACAGCTGGGCTTGGTCCATTTCCAAAGAGGTGAACATTCATTCGGTATTCCATTATGCGTCTGCCGGGTGTATTGTCTTCGTACCAGAGAAAACGTAGGTAGTCTCTGTGCTCTGGGTCAACGTGAAAGGAATGAAACATCTGCTCGATGTCACACATGACAGCTGTTGTCTCCCTCCGAAAGCGAAATAGAACTCCTAACAGGCTGTTCATGAGATCTGGACCCGATAATAGCTCTCCGTTCAGCGACACACCTTCGTATTCGGCTGAAGAGTCAAAGACCACTCTGATTTGAGTTGGCTTCTTCGGGTGGTAAACTCCAAAGTGCGGAAGGTACCACACCCGGCCGGACTGGGGCTTAGCAATTTCTTCTGTTGGCACCAGGGAGGCGTGGCCTTTTTCGATGATCTTCCCCATGAACTCCACGTAGTCCTTTGCCATCTGAGGCTTTCTTTTTAAGGTGCGGATGAGGCCATTTAAGCGGTTGACTGCTTGACTCCGATTGTTTGGCAAATGAAGATCCTTACGGCGGAAAGGTAGGGGCATTTCCCAGTTCCCTTGTTCGTTCTTATGTGCGCCAGTCTCCATGGTATCTATGAATTTGCGATCTTCGCAAGATAAGCTCACGTCGTTATCCTCCCGACTCGTAACGAACACGTCCTTTGGGTCTCTCTTTTGCTCAAGAAAGCTCTCTTTTACTGTAAACTGGTTGGGGCATGGCAAGAATTCGTAATCGTTTGTCTCCGTCGACTTCTCCCGCGAATCGGCCGCGAGGAGACTGGTGCGGCAGGCGCGCACGTGCACGGGTCCCCCGACTAGGTCTAGGCACATCTGTCCAATTATCGTCCAGCCTAACGATGTCTTTTGCGCCCACGGGGCTCCTTTCGGCCCGTTTCTAAACTCCCTCACTTTAAGCAACTCCGGGGCATCTCGTCCGATAAGCAGGTGAATTTCGGCATTTTCATCGAGCTGCGGGATCTCGCTCGTGATGTCGCTGAGGTGTGGGAATCTCCTCGCCATCTCCGGTGTTGGAATCTCTTGCTTATCGCGTGGGATGTTATTGCATTCGATAAGGGTGGGCAGTTCTGTCTCCGTTCCTTTTAAGGATTTGAGGACTACGCCTGTCACGCGTCGTCCGTACTTTGCCTCTTTCTCGCCGCCGCATGTAGTTAGGTAATACTTTTCTTCTGGGCCGGTTGCTCCTAATTCATCGGCAAGTTCGCTGGTGATCAAAGACGTGTTGCTTTGATCGTCAATAATCGCATAGACTCTAGAGATACTCTTCGGTCTCTCTTTGCTGACGACATCAACCAGTACTAGTTTGCTGCACGAGACACCGCCCTCGCTAGCTCCGCACAAGGATGTGCATTTCGTGTCGACCGACTCTCCACCTTCGGGTTTCTTCGGCTTCTCTTTGTGGAGGAGTGCGTTGTGACGTTTGTCCTTGCATATACCGCATTTGACCGTTTGTCTGCAATCCTTTGCTCTGTGACCTCCGGATAGACAGCGATAGCATAGTCCAGCCTGAAGGATCCATTCGGTCTTCTCCTCTAATGTTTTTGCGCCGAAGGCTTTGCACTCCTCTAAGCTGTGTCCGTCTCTGTCGTGGAATGGGCACCGTTTTGTCTCCCTTTCTCTTGTTGCTGCGTTTGGATCATTGGGGACAGTGTTTGTTTTAAGCGTCTTTTTGTTCTGTCCTGCGCGACTCGGCGTTTGAATAGGAGGATTGGCAAGTCTAGCTCCGCTGTTAATGTTTGGATTGTTTTTTATCCTAGCATGTTTTTGAACAACTTCCGAGAAAACGTGAAAGCCAGGAAAGGCGTCTCCATTGTTCTCCGAGAATTTAGCTAGTTCTTTCTCCCATTTCCCGCGAAGCGGTGGTGGTAGCTTAGCGGCGATCGGCTGTATTGCATTAGGAAAGTTAAGACACGCGAGGCCAGGCAGGCAGGATATTTGGCTGGTTACATCAGCGCAGAGGTCGGCAAATTCTTGAAGCTTATCAGTTTCACTTTCTCTGAATGCGGCAAAAGCGTGCAGTCGCTCCAGTAATGCATTGGTGATTGTCGCTGCGCTGCCAAAACGCCTCTCCAATTCCGCCCAGAGGTTTTTCAATAACCCGCAGGGTTCATGATGTCTCCTTTTTCGATAATTATCAACAAGTTTTTGGGGCTCTCCGCTGGTAAAACTACGCAGGTAGTTTATCTCTTGGGCGGGGGATACGCTTACGTCCGTTATCATGGCTTTAAACGCTGTTTTCCACGGGTGAAAAAGCGTGGGGTCCCCGCTAAAAACGTCAGGGTGGCATTTAGGCAGGTTTTGACGCGCGAGTCCGGCGACAATTTGCTGGTTTACCGATGTCAACGTCTCAATTAGCTGGCTTCCGGCGACGTCTATTAAGGGGGTTGATGTGATAATTGGCTCTCTATTAAAGGAAGTATCTTGTTGCGCTTTCTTAATTGGCAAATCTTGATTGAAAGATTGACTTTCCGGTGCCGCTGAAGGCGATAAAGGCTTTGATTGTTCTAAGGTATTTGACGATTCTCGAGCTCGTCCAGGGTGTGGCTGATAATCCGCGGGTGGGGGGTTTAACGTGGGAGAAGAATGAACCCATTGTGAAGTGTGCTCTTCTTTTTTCATTCTGGGAACTTCAAGTGATGGCAATTTGGAATCTCCCTCCAACTCCTGTTCTAATAGGGCTTCCTCGAATACTTTTAGCTTCGCATTTGCTACAGCGGCTTTTTTATCTGCTCCTAGGATTTTTAACTCCTTTTCGTATCGCGCTTTTTCTTGTTGCCGAACCCTTTCCGCCTCGGCGTCACGCGTTCTGCGCTCGAGCTCTTTTTCTGCTATGAAGCGCGTGTACTGAGCTTCTTGACTTGCGGCTCTCGCCTCGGCTAGTGCTTGCAATCTTGCGACGCTGCTGCTAGTACTAGAGACTAATGAGCGGCGAGAAGAATGACGAGAGTAAACAGATCTTATATCCAACAATTCGTCGGATTGTCTAGCAATTCTATTTTTTAAACTATCTATGAGTAGGAGAGCTCGTCTTAAAGTCTCGTTTTCCTCCTTGAGTTGGTCTCCATCTATAAATTCGCCGTGAAGATCCAGCTCATACAGCCTAAGTAGGCCTTGTAAAAGGCTTCCAAACTCTTCAACGGCGGCCGTGAGGTCGCTAGCTATTGTCCCGATATCGGTATCATCAGTAGCCTCTTCAACAGATCGCATGATAATTAAGAGCCTTCTACGCGACTGGAGGATTTCTCTCCGTTTATCTTCTATGGCGTTTTGAAGGGCTTTAGGTGTCAATTGTATTTTCCTTTTACTTCTCCTAACTCCACTCTCCGTGACTCCGTCAATGTTTTTGCTTGCCATCTTTCCGTGTGGCTTCGGTTTTAAATACGGTTAAATACGGCTTACCTCTCAAGGCTCTGTTGTTCAAGAGCAGACTTTTCACTGTCGCGTTCCCAGTGTCGTAGACGCGTGGCGTTAGGCACTGGAGTTCGCCAGGTCAACCACAGTGAAGCACTAGGCGGTCAGCAAGATTCAATGGCGTTTATTAAAATCTGGCTAGTCCGACTATTTACAGCACTTGCGGTGAAAACTAGAAAGAAACGTGCGATTTTTACGTCAGAAGAAACGATAACTACAATAATGCTCCGAGCACGGAAAAGAAAGGAAAAAAACAAACTACTAAATTTACAAGCGTGACTTACGTCTGATCTTGACTCCGGGGGTTAAAAGAACTCCAAATCTCCTACAGTTGTAATAACTCCGAAAGTTCTCCAAAAGCTCCTTACACTGTGCTGGACTTCTTACAACTGAATAAACGTGCTCAGGAAAAGAATAATCTAATGCATGCCTTCTGACGTAAAGGAAATAAAACTGAATAAAGCTTTGTACGCCTAGCCGAAAAACGGATATACAATGATCATGCAATAAAGTAAACAATGCTGCAATCACGAGAGAAAAAGGAGTCCTTGAATGTAACTAATTAGAATGTCATTTTTGCGGAAACGTGACAGTGCAGAAGACGTGAACCAGCGTCGTCGTCGTGAAAACGTCGTCGATTTGTAAGCTCCCTATTAATTCACGATCGCGGAGGGTTATAAAATAAATAAACCCCTTCCTGGCTTACTGGTATATGGGAGGATAATGCCCTTGGCTGAGAGATTGTCCTCAAAATTTCACATATGCCCTCGAAGCTTCGCTTCTCGGCCAACTGTTCATTTTTCGGACAATCTCTCAGCCGCGGGCATTATCCTCCGATATACCAGCCGCCGGAAGGGGTTTATTTACTAAATAATCTCTCGGAACACAATTGTTAAGAATACCACTTGTATAAGAGACATATGGCAAGCGATTAGACTCCATTTTGGCTTTCAAACCACCGGGGCTCATTTTATTGACTTTAATGAGATTCATTTAAACCCTGAAGAACGTCCAGGAGATCTTTATCAGCGTCTCATGGCATTTGTGGAGGACAGTCTACTAAAACCCGGCACCATATCTCACCACGGTTCTACTATGTCTGAGGAGGAGGAGTTATCGCCAACCTTAGAAAATTTTGTAGTTTTAACATGGCTTAGACTGATAAACCCGGCCTTACCCAAACTCATCAAGCAACGCTATGGTACAGAGCTCCGCTCCCGCACGTTGGCCTCCATTAAACCAGAAATCTCTCAAGCATTAAACTCGCTTCTGGATGAAATCCGTTTTGCTGATGACACAAAAATCATGCGCACAGGAGCCTCATTTGCATCCAAAAAGTTGCCCTATCGAAGAGGAACATCAAACTATAAACCATCCGCCAGGTTTATGGGTCGTTCACCAGTGCGGGTAAGAGAGTGCCCCCTTTGCAAACAGGCAGGACGCATCCACAATCACTTCCTCAGCGAGTGTGGTTTTCTCCACGAACAGGACCGCCTCTACTTGCTGAAGGCACGTCAGATTGTTTCCATTCTTGATGAAGAGTGTGACAATCCGGATTTTCAGTTCTGTGATACCCCCCCTGTTGAGCAGTGTGATCCAGGTCCAACTGATATGTCCAGAAGGGTTCTTGTGCGCCAGTCTCCATACATTGATACATTCTCCGGTCATCAACGTGCAAGAGTTACCATCGATAGTGGCGCCACAGGCAACATGATCAGACTTTCCGCTGCCCAGAGATTAGGTGCTGAGATTAAGCAAAGTTCTCAATCAGCCCATCAAGCGAATGGCTCTTCCCCTTTAAAAGTCTTGGGAGAAACTCGTCTTAGCCTCACTCGAAGGAACCACTTGTTTCACTTTGAGGGACTAGTTGTAGAGAATCTGGATGTTGATGTCTTGGCGGGTACACCGTTCATGGAGGCCAATGACATAACTATTCGCCCTGCGAGACACCAGGTTATCCTCACAGACAACACCGTTTTCACATACGGGTCCACGAGTTTACCACCCGCTTCCAATGCTGTCCGTCGTACACTAGTTTTACGCGCCCCGTCCTCCTCAACAACTGTCTGGCCTGGTGACTTCATTGAGATAATGCTACCAGAAGGAGCCATCCCCGACACTGAGTATGCACTGGAGCCCCGATCCGACACCTGTAACGCACGACTGGCAAAGCTCTCTAATATGTGGCCTTCCCCAGGCATCATCACAAGCATCGCTGGTAGAGTTCGTATTCCCAACCTGTCCGACAGCCCCCTTGGAATGGGCACTTCTGCCAGATTAACCCAGTCTTCTCACCTATCCTTCAGGATCAGCCTCTGAACCCAGCTGCCAGCCTCCCCATCCATAAAGCATGTTCAGTGCCAGTATCAAAGACAAAACACTCCCAGGGCGTGACCCTTGACCCAGATAACCTCCTCCCTCCAGACATCAGTAATAAGTTCCGTACTGTTTTGGACCGGTACGACTCCGTCTTTGATCCATCAATCACCGGCTACAATGGCGCATTTGGTCCTCTCCAGGCAAAGGTAAATATGGGTCCCGTGGAGCCTCCTCAGCGAAAAGGTCGCCTTCTCTTATATGCTCGTGACAAACTCGTCGAACTACAACAGAAATTTGATGATTTGAAAAGACTCGGTGTCTTCTGGCGCCCTGAAGACATCAATGTTTCTGTAGAGTACCTCAACCCCTCATTCTTAGTCAAGAAACCATCAGGTGGCTTTCGCCTCGTAACTGACTTTGCCGAGGTTGGTCGTTACAGTAAACCCCAACCCTCGCTGCTCCCGGATGCGGATTCCACCCTTCGCAACATAGCCCAGTGGAGGCACATCATAGTCTCTGACCTAACGAATGCTTTCTACCAAATTCCTCTGGCCCGCGAATCAATGAAGTACTGTGGTGTGGCCACCCTATTTCGAGGTGTACGGGTTTACGTCCGCTCAGCCATGGGAATGCCGGGTTCTGAAACAGCGCTTGAAGAGCTGATGTGTCGTATCTTAGGGGATCTTCTCCAGGCTGGCATAGGAGCTAAGATAGCAGATGACCTGTATTGTGGGGGCAACAACCCAGAAGAGTTACTTCAGAGTAGGTCTTCC
Organism: Ricordea florida; assembly: GCA_949710005.1. Lineage (NCBI taxonomy): Eukaryota > Metazoa > Cnidaria > Anthozoa > Corallimorpharia > Ricordeidae > Ricordea > Ricordea florida. The sequence continues at coordinate 14,618,341 of OX453281.1, forward strand.
GTACTGCAAGCTCTCCACAAAGCTAACCTGCGCCTGTCAGCATCAAAGACCATCATCAACCCAAGGACTGCTTCTATTTTAGGGTGGACTTGGTCTCAAGGTACCCTTCGTGCCAGTCCCCATCGCATCTCAACCCTGACTTCATGTAGCCCACCCAAGAAAGTTGCTGGCATGAGGTCCTTTATTGGCGCCCTCAAAGTTCTTGTTAGAGTAGTGCCCCACTGCTCGTCCCTACTGGCTCCTCTTGACGAGGCTGTGGCTGTTAAACAGTCACAAGATGATATTCATTGGTCATACCACCTTGTCAATTCCTTTAAGTCTGCACAAGCTGCCCTTGTGTCCAGCCATACGATTACCTTACCAAACTCTGATGATCAATTATGGATCGTGTCAGATGGTGCTGTTAAGAGACCTGGAATCGCTGCTACACTTTACATTTCCCGTGGAGACAGATTAGCCCTTGGCGGTTTCTTCAGTGCAAAGCTACGTAGTCATCAGTTATCCTGGTTACCTTGCGAAGTGGAAGCACTCGCTATTGGCGCTGCAGTTAAACACTCTACCCCTACATAATACAATCTAAACACAAAGGCTGTGTATTGACTGACAGCAAGCCCTGTGTACAGGCTTATGAGAAAACGTGCAGAGGAGAATTCTCTGCTAGACCACGTGTGGCCACCTATCTGTCAACCGTTAGCCGCTTCCAAATCACTGTGAGCCATGTTTCAGGAGTCGCTATTTTACCTTCTGACTTTGCAAGCCGCAATGCGCCAGAGTGCACGGATCCTTCATGTCAGATTTGCAAGTTCGTCGCCGAAGCTGAAGAGTCCATCGTCCGTCACCTGTCTGCAGAGGACATATTATCTGGCCGTGGTAATCCCCCTTTTACAAGTCGTAAGGCCTGGTTGTCAATCCAGTCTGAGTGCGCGGACCTACGACGAACACACGCCCACTTAATACAAGGGACACGCCCGTCCAAGAAATTAACCCACATCAGGGATGTAAAAAGGTACTTCTCTGTGGCATCAGTGAGTAATGATGGCCTCCTAGTCGTGAGGAGGAGTGAGCCTCTAATTCCTCCTTGGGATTGCATCATAGTTCCCAGACAGGTCCTGGACGGTTTACTAACTGCTCTACACCTGAAGCTGTCCCACCCATCGAGTCTTCAACTGAAGAAAGTAGTGAGTCGCTACTTTTACGCCCTCGATTTAGACAAAGCCGTTGAGCGCGTCTCTCTCGGTTGCCATTCCTGTGCCGCTCTTCGCCTCACACCCCGTGCCGCCATAGAGCAGTCCACTTCAGATCCTCCAGCCGCAGTTGGAGTATCCTATGCAGCAGATATCTTAAAGCAATCCCGTCAGCTCATTCTGGTGCTCCGAGAATCTGTTACCTCTTACACCGTAACTCTCATCGTGGAAGATGAAAGGCAAGGAACGTTACGTGATGGGTTAATCCAGTTGTGCGTTGGCCTGCGACCTCTTGATGGACCTAATGCTGTCATTCGTTGTGACCCAGCACCCGCTTTTCTTGCCCTTGTGGACGACAAGCTTCTAGTACAAAACAAAATCAGCCTTGAGATAGGTCGTGTGAAAAATCCAAACAAGAACCCCGTTGCAGAGAAAGCCATACAGGAACTGGAAAGCGAACTCTTACGACAGCAACCTGAAGGCGGTCCTTTCTCACCAAGGACTCTATCCGTAGCCACAGCTCACCTAAACTCACGAATCCGTTTTCACGGCCTATCTGCCAGAGAAATGTGGGCGCAAAGAGATCAGTTTACCAACTCACAAATTCCCCTCACTGACCGAGGGCTAATACATGAGCAACATCAGCAGACAAGCAAACCACGCCCACAGCCAAACGTCCAAAGCTCCATTCGCTAACCTGCGCAGTTCCCCATCAATAACCGTCGGAGATTTAGTGTACCTTTAATGTGACCGTAACAAATCTCGCAGTCGTAACAGGTACCTGGTAATCTCAGAGGACGGACAATGGTGCAACGTTCGTAAGTTCGTTGGCTCACAGTTACGGAACCTCTCGTATCGTGTCAAGAAAAATGAGTGTTACAAGGTCCCTCCGTACATAGAGCACATATCCAATCACCTCGATGAGGAAGAAGCCAGTGACTGCGAGCAAGGCACCACCGCCGACTATGGCCAAGGCTCCCATAGCGCCGTACCGCACATCCCACAAAGCCCATTGTTGCCTCCACAGTCCCCAGACATTCCACCCGAGATATCAACTCCACCCTCACCGGTTATTCCCACAAAAGATGTCTCAGATCATGGCAAAGACAACAGACCTGTTATCCAAGGAGACGACCCAGGTACATCAGTCGACAGTCCCAATGACAACCCTACAGAGTGCAAACGCCCAACCAGACTACGACGCCTCCCACAGCATCTTCATGACTATGTGGTAGACGTCAAGTAACCCAAACGGTTCCACACCCCTAGCCCTCACCTTGTTTATCAGTTAGTGTGTTGATTTACCCTCAATTCAGTGACACTCCGTTGTTTCCAAGAATCAATAACTGTAAGACCTTCACATAAGTAGTGTTTCTTTATTAGCGTACTTGTTTGTAAAGAAAACGGAAAAGAGAAGCTACGCCATTAGGCTTGTTGTTCAGCGGTATGACGCTGTAGGTGGGTCAGCGGACACGCGGCCTTACGTATTTAAGCATCTGCCGGCCTTGGCGGCCATGTTAGTTCGTTGTCTTGTAAGAGTTGAGTCGGATTACACATTAAGGTTACGCTTAGTATTATCGGGTCCTGGTCTGGAGACATTAATAACTGGAGCAGGGATCAAATTGGTGGATTGCGAGAGCTCTCACCACTCCGCCAACTCTGCTCTCCACATGGATATTTAGATGCACGGAAAAAAACGCTGAAATTGAACCGTACGTTAACAATACCAACTGATATATCTGAAAGACCTATAAATACTTACATTCTATTTACTTAAAGTTTTAGGTGAAGAAGTTGCATTTTAGAAGTGGTTTATCATGCCGACTTCGGACACTTGAGATCATTCCCATTCCTAACCCCTTATACTAATTAATTATTGCAAAAACCTATGAATTAGCTGTGTACACTTGATCTAACTTTCAAAACGTAAGGAAACTTAAGTCCGTTTCAAACGTCGAACTTTTCATGTGCCAAATTTAATGCAAATTACCTAGAACAAAAGATTTCCTTAATTAGCATTAGATTCGGCACATGAAAAGTTCGACGTTTGAACCGGGTCTTAGGGGATTTAATAACTAAGTCAATTAAGATTTTCTTCATTCTCCCAGATTCCCTCTTTAGTGAGATTCTTTTATCCTTCGCTGTGTGTAGTCTAGCCAAGCAACAAGAAGCTCAATGAAAAATTTCAAAAGCAGAACAATTTGAGCGGTGAAGGGACAGAAAAGCAAGGGAAAACTTAAGTTAAAATACTCTTATAAAAAGTAAATCACCGTAATAATTAAAAAGAAAGAATAGCACGACCCAGCCAGGAGTCGAACCTGGAATCCCCTGATTCGTAGTCAGATGCCTTATCCATTGGGCCACTGGGCCTTACGAGGTAAGGATTACTTCCATCTGTGGCGTGTTCTATATCATTTCCTTGTTAGAGCAACCTTGAATAAATGCTTATCAAGTTTTCAAAAACTGTAACTATCAGTCATGTTCATATTAAATCAGTTGAAGTTTTCTTCTAGAGGGCCAGACTGCTCCAAAACAAAGGAAAAAGCGTTATCAGGTGGATTTAAAAGTGTCTTAATAACTTTCCACTAGGGCTCATCTCCTTTGGAAAGAAAATTTTCTTACAAACTGGTTATTGGCGAGGTTAGTGTTACTGTAATCAAACGACGGACTCTCTAGTAAAGATCAGAACTACTAACCGAAACGCGTGATATACCACGCGCTACAAGAAGCAATTGAAATTGGTTTGTACCACCTTCTTTAAGCAGGAAAGTTCCAAGTCAGGTTCCTTTACAGATACTTTTCACTTTGGAAAAACTCCACTCGTTCGTACCGAGTGCCACGCACTGCGTAGCAAGATCCTAGAGATCTTTACTTACAAATACAATTATCACTGTGTATGTGTCTTGTAGCAATCCTCCCTTGATCTGCTTATATTGGCCAATCTCCATGTCTAAAAGAACTTGTTTCCTGAATTATGCTCATCGCCGGAGTAGTAGCTACCCGTCTTATTAATTATCTAAAGCTAATCAATCTTTATCAACCACTCGAATACCGCCTACAAGAGAATTCACCGCTGCGAGACCACCACCCAGAACTCTTTTATTACTATTTTATTATTGTCATTATTATTGATATTATTATTAATATTACTGTTGTTTACTATTTCTACTATTAGTATCATTACTGTATAAATTTTTGCACTTCTCTATAGATATGCGATTGAAAAGTAACAAACGAATCTGTCACTTTCCTTGATATCGCCACCACTCCGATTCTGCAAGAAAGAGTTAAATAAAATGAGGCACGTATTCTAGGTAAATTGCGAATCCCTTCTTAATTGGGCTTTTAATTATTGACTTGAGAGTGCAGGGATCATTTCTACAGAGGTCTCTGTGGCGCAAACGGTTAGCGCGTTCGGCTGTTAACCGAAAGGTTGGTGGTTCAAGCCCACCCAGGGACGATGCCTTTTGCTATATATTTTGGGCAAAATTGATATATTGTACTATTTTCTGTGGCTAATCCTTACCTGAGCAGGGTTTCACTTAGGCTTTGTATGTACTCTTTCAATCACATTATAGAATCCCTTTTTAATGTCATAGTTGGTTACTTGACGCAGCCTGTCTTGCTAAGAATAATACTAACAAGACGATCTAAGATCGTAAGTCGGACAACAGGTAGACGTGCGGCTAAACTTCAGAATACCCGGCCACGATTGCGTGACATTAAAGTTCTACTCCCGCAGTCCCGCAGTCAATAAATATTTGCATATGGAAACAAAACAAAACAAGCACAATACACGATTATTCCTCGTTCTATAATCCATGTGCCGAAAACAAGCACAATACACATGAATATTCCTCGTTCTATGATCCATGTGCCGAAAATAAGCACGATACACATGAGCATACCTCGTTCTATAATCCATGTGCCGATGTCTATACCCTTCTAAAATTTCTTTTCTTTCCCACTGCGGGACTGCAGGACTGAAATGCTAAGGGTACCAAGGTCCTGGTTTCCAACGTGGCATCTTTGTTGTCGTTTCCTCGAGTTTCATCGCGAGGCACCTTGTCTTTATCAGCAAATGCTCTTCTGTCACTCTGTCCACATTTTCTGTTCACTGGTAACTCGGTTGATTTCTGGTTTGATTCCAGTGAGACATTCGCTAAATCATTTGATTCTTTTGCTATTTTCAGTTCGCGGGACGACCCGTTTCGAAATATACGCTCATTACACACGCCATCTTTTAGAGTGGGTCTACCGCGAACGGTTTGTGGGTCTGTATGTTTTAGCGTAGAAAAGATCTTTATGGCGTTCCATCGGGGCCAAAATTCAAGGTTCGCATTCGATATCGTAGTTTTGGTATTCTTGTATATTTTCACAATTGGAGTTTCAACTTTTTATATTTTACACTACTTTTGACAATTCAACTTTTGTGTTTTGAGTATTGAACATTGTACTTTAGCGTTGCAACATTGTAGTTTTGACGCAATGCAACATTCAAGTTCACGATATCCAACCGCAATCCAATGGATTGCGGGCTCACATGAAAGGACAGTTTGCCCTACCCCCTAACAACAAACGGTATGCTCGTCCAAACGTTTATGTTATGAAATAATCGACCTCGAGGTTTACCACAATCCGCTGAAGGTAATCAAATTTATCGAAATCCATTTGATTATTTTATTCATTTATTAATCTGTCTATGTTACTTATAATGTCGTGAACAGATTGAAGCAAAAAAGATATGTCGTCCGTCATGGCTCAATGGATCCAATAAGGCTACCCTTCGGGAGGGGGTAGGGCAAACTGTTCTTTCATGTGAGCCCGCAATCCATTGGATTGCGGTTGGATATCGTGAACTTGAATGTTGAATTGCGTCAAAACTACAATGTTGCAACGCTAAAGTACAATGTTCAATACTCAAAACACAAAAGTTGAATTGTCAAAAGTAGTGTAAAATATAAAAAGTTTAAACTCCAATTGTGAAAATATACAAGAATACCAAAACTACGATATCGAATGCGAACCTTGAATTTTGGCCCCGATGGAACGCCATACATAAGATGACACCATTATTTTGTTTTCAACATATTCCCCATCGACTTCGACATGTAGAAAGAAGTTTGCGCCCGTATTATGTGTCTGCGGTATTCCCCATTGCACGTGACTGCGATTTGCGATGAAACTCGAGGGTAAACCTATAGTCGGTTGCCCGACTAATAATAATAATAATGAATTATTCAAGTGTCAATTGTATCTAGCACTGACATGCTAATTGGGGACACTGTATAGCACAAATCAAATGACAGCAAATCAAATCATATTAAATCAAATCGAATTATGTGTTGGTTTTTTTTTCGGAGAGGAGAAAACCGGAGTACCCGGAGAAAAACCTCCCGGAGCAGAGTAGAGGGCCAACAAACTCAGCCCACATATGTTCACTGCTGCCGGGAATTAAAGCAGGGATCAAATTGGTGGATTGCGAGCGCTCTCACCACTCCGCCAACTCTGCTCTCCACATGCATATTTACATGCCCAGAGAAAAACGTTGAAATTGAACCGTACGTTAAGGATACCACCTGATATATCTGAAAGACCTATAAATACTTACATTCTATTTACTTAAAGTTTTAAGAAGTGGTTTATCATGCCGACACCGGACACTTGAGATCATTCCCATTCTTAACCCCTTATACTAATTAATTATTGCAAAAACCTATGAATTAGCTGTGTACACTTGATCTAACTTTCAAAACGTAAGGAAACTTAAGGGATTTAATAACTAAGTCAACTAAGATTTTCTTCATTCTCCCAGATTCCCGCTTTAGTGATATTCTTTTATCCCTCGTTGTCTGTAGTCGAGCCGAGCAACAAGAAGCTCAATGAAAAATTTCAAAAGCAGAACAATTTTAGCATTGAAGGGACAGAAAAGCAAGGGAAAACGTAACTTAAAATACTCTTATAAAAATTAAATCACCGTAAGAATAGCACGACCCAGCCAGGAGTCGAACCTGGAATCCCCTGATTCGTAGTCAGATGCCTTATCCATTGGGCCACTGGGCCTTACGAGGTAAGGATTACTTCCATCTGTGGCGTGTTCTATATCATTCCCTTGTTAGAGCAACCTTGAATAAATGCTTATCAAGTTTTGAAAAACTTAAACTATCAGTCTTGTTTAATTTTTCTATTCTTTCTCGAAAATGAAATCAGTTGAAATTTTTTGTATGGCGCCAGACTGCTCCTATGAGTATTTTACTCGTTGACACTGATCTATCATTTATCGACTACCTATGGATTTTTAATTAACAAACTTTTCTTTAGTTTACTCTAGTGTCAAGCTGTTTAAGCGCAGTAGACACAATAATCGAAAATCTCAGCGCTTACAAAATGAAATTTTCTCTTTGCCAAATATACCATAATTTTTTCTCCTAATTATTGCTTTTAGAAGACGAGGAAAACGGTTGACGTGATGGTATTAAAGGGAATAGGACAACAGTGCGTAGTTGTTGAAGCCTAAGGCTTATTTTCATTTTCACATGGTAAAACTTTGAAAAGGATCATCTCAGGGTGTTATTATCAAAGTTTTTTAGTGTGTTTTTTACTGGTCCAATTTTTCCTTTAGAGGGTAAATTGTAAAATAACCCGAAGTTGAAAGACGCTGATGACGTGTGGAAGAAGTAAGTTATCAGGTTTTTGACGTCAAGGGCCTCGTGATTGTTGATAAATGGCGGGGGGTGGTGGTGATAAACAGGTGTAGGTGATTTTAGACGGTTTTTTTTTCTGCAAACAGAGCGAGAAGAACGTTTGCAAAAAATATAAAAGCAACATATTCAAACTAAAGTATAAGAAAGAAATAAGTGCATATTTGCGAAATTAGGAAACACTATACCAAACACTTAGCCACCCCTCCCTAGCTGTTGGGAGCCGCATCGTCCTCCTCCTCCTCCTCCTCCTTCTCCTTCTTAATGTGCATTCATCATTCATCATTCAAGAATTTTCAGCGTGGATTTAAGTCCAAAAGAAGCGGCGTTTTGTTGTTTAAGATTCGTGTTGGTTAGCACGTCTGATAGCACTCTTGTAGCCTGTTGCCCTCTAAACTAATTTATGCAAGTTGCAAGTCACGCATTTTGAGATCTGGTGCGTTTGTTTGTTTAATTAATTATGCTCGCAAGTATTAACAGTTGATTTGAATTATGTATCCAAGCCACTATTTATGTAGGACAGTGCTATTAGAAAACAATATCTGCCCACAGCCAACGATGCCTTACGCCCAATTCTCCGAACTACATGGTCTGTTTTTAGGAAAGCAAGATATCGTAAATTTACCAACTGGCGTTAATTCCCACCAATCAAAAAACAGGGCTGTTTTACAACATCGATACAAACGATAGTTTGCAAAACAAGGGTCACCTCCAGTCAACAATGGCATCAACTAAGTTACTCTATCTTTCTTTTTTTCTCATTGTGGTAGCAGCCGCTTCGCCAATTATGTTTGGTTTGCATGATTTCCCTCGATCTCTGTGGGAGCGAGTTCTGCCTGCTTGGTCAATGCTCGTAGCGCCGTTGCATCCGTTATTCGCCGTGGCATCCGTGGTCACAGGTTACTTGATGCTAAAAGTTTGGAAGTTTCTCTTTCATCCCTTTCAAATGCAGCGCACGTTGCACGAAATCGGCTATATTCCAGAAGGCAAGCGGTCAATGAAAGATATCGCTAACGAAGTTCGAAAGTGGAGGAACATGGGCGATGTTCCACCGGTTTATCCGAACGGATGGTTCCAAGTGCTTGCCTCGCACGAACTTGAAGTTGGTGAAGTTAAAAACGTCCGCATGTTAGGAGAACAACTCGCCGTTTACAGAGGAAAGGATGGCGTAGTGCGTATTGTGAATGCTTACTGTCCTCATCTCGGAGCAAATCTCGGTGTGGGCGGGCAAGTTGTAAACAATTGCATTCAATGTCCGTTTCACGGTTGGATCTTCGACGGAGAGGACGGAAAGTGCGTCAAAATTCCGTACAGCGTTAAAGTTCCCGAATTTGCAAAAACCAAAGCTTGGCCGTGTTTAGAGAGGAATCGAAGCATTTATATTTGGTACCATGCGGAAGGAGCTGAACCTTCTTGGACACCCGAAGAAGTGGAAGAAATTGCTTCGGGGCTTTGGACTTACCGTGGGTACACCCAACATCTGATAAATGCACACATCGAGGTACGTTTATGTTTTTTGTTTTGCTTTCGATTTTGCATCAGTTTTAACGTCTAGGTTCACGCAATGCCGTACATTGCCGTGACAAGCTGTCCTTCCCCGTCACGATTTCCGAACATTGCACTTGAGCTTGGGTATTTGAAAGGCTCATCGAATTTCTTCACAACAGTCCCGTCACGAAACAAGAGCTCACGAAAAACTGTTCAATAGTCACTCATTCCAACTTGCCAGGGAGGTTGTTAGCCAAAAGATCGACAATGCTTTTTCCTTTCTGCATAAACACCCGTTTATAAAGAGAATAATTTTCTTCATTTTGCACGTGTCATAAATTCCGTTTTCTCAGTGGTTGTTGAGTGGAGTTTGATCGCCCTAGAGCAGGTGAATTTCCTAATCATTTTCCAGTTTAGTTTACTATCTTCTACTATTTGGGTTGTTATTGTTTTTTTAGGGGTGGGGCTGGGGTACTGTAGAACGGAGTGACGGGGGCGGGGGGGAGGTAGCGGGGGGGAGGTAACGAGGGAGGATAGTGGAACAGTCTCTTACCCAAAGAGCGTAGACACCAAATCTTCGGTTAGGGGAGTTCACTTTCTGCACTAGAATCAGCATCAATACAGTACATTAAAGTTCATGTGCACACTTTGTATGACTGAATGTCATGTAACCTTTTTTTGTCAGAAGGAATTTTGATATCTGTTAGGGCTTAGTGAATTATGATGAAAAATCTATTCCCCACCCATCTAGCAGGGCTCCAAGTTCAGCTTTTGGTGAAGTCATATTTTGCTCACCAAAATTAATAGTTATATAACATATCATTGCCAAACAAAAAGTATTGGTTACCAGTAAACAAAAAAGTTACTTTCTACAATGTCTGATAACAGGTTATGCCACTAACTGCACATCTTAAAACAAAATAGTTCCCAGCTACTGTATCAGTCAAATCAATCAGAAGCACATTCAATATCTTAAGGCTTAAAAAGCTAAGCCGCCATTGACATAATTGAAATGGAGTAGCCTTAGAGAGATCGAGAGCCAGTTTACATGAGGGATAGGGTTACCCTCTCTTCTAGCTAGCATAACCCTGGTGGAAGGGTCAGCACTTGTCATGTTAGTGATTAAGGTAGGCTTACCCTCCTAGGATGGTCAAGTGTGGCATAGTGATCAGCTTACATTTAAGTTTGCATTAAAATATAAAACTAGGCAGTTTTGCCACAAACCATGTGAATCTAAAACCAAAAACTGAAAGGCTGCAAGACCTACATCAAAAGAGAAAGGCATCAGCAAAGTTGCATTGAATGGGAAATTTTCTTCATCATTGTGTTTGTTTATCAGGGTTCTCAATAAGTAATGTAGCTGCAGGAGAATTGTAACGTAACAAGAGAATATTCTAAAAGCGTTCCATCCCTTGTAGAAATTCAGTACATTTAAAGTATACTTTATTTTGTATGCTAACCTTTTTGCAAATTCCAAAGTTTAGAAAAGTATACTTGCAGTATACTTTTCCAATTGAAGTATAAATGAAGTACATTTACCACAATTTGTTTAATATACTTCATTTATACTTTTTTGTTGAAGTCGATATTAAGTATACTTCAAATGTACTTTGTTTCTGGAAAGTACAAAAAAGTATACTTGAAGTATACTTTAAATGTACTCAATTTCTACAAGGGATGTCTGAATTTAAAACTTAAGCTCAGGCCATCTAAATTTGCCTGGAGAATTCTTCGTAGTAGCTGGAGAATTCTTCCTAGTAGCCGGACGAGAATTCTCTAATCTCTGATGCCTGGTTTATATTTTTAGGAAATGTCTGCTAGATTCCTGAGTTATACATATAAAGATCCCCTATTACATGGCATATTAAGCACATCATAAGTTCATACTAAATGTTATTAACTCTATGTTGCAATTAGACCTTATTACAATATTGGGGCAGATGTAAACCCTTCTATTTCTGGACTAGCCACATGACATGAAATAAGGCTAGTCCTGAAATGTACCTGTTTCTACCTATTTTATGACTGGTTGTCATATATAACTTTTACGTTACAGCCAACTGTCTCATCACACCTTGTGATTATAGCAACTCTACAGAATATTTAGTAAAAGTGAAGCAGTTCGATGCACCAATCAAATTTGAGGAAATTGTCATGTATATAATTGAGTAATGATACAGTAATAGGACTGACTGGAATCCAATTTCTTGTGTAATCATCAGACTGATTACAAAATTGGATAACTGTCATTAAGTTGGAGTCTGATATGTTAACCCAGAGTATGATAAGGGTATTGCCTGAATTGCAAGACTCTTTGATTAACCATAGTCATAACACTTCATGAGAATGAAACAAATAGATTTATTTCAGAAACAGCTTTTACTGTGCAGCTACTTAAACCTGAAGGCCATCCAAATAGATTTTCATACAATTTTTGAATATCTGTTTTTGATGCAGAACAAAAGATTTGTGGTGAGTTTGTGCTGACTAAGAGGATTCTTTTTTCAATTCTGATGTGCTTTGCACAGTTACAGAGCAAATTATATGGGGTTTAAGCAAAATAATTATAAAACATTAAATTTTGTAGAAGTTCCATTCATTAGATACTAAATCATGACTGTGGATAATTATGAAAATTTGTTTTGGTGGTCTTGGTCCGAGTAGTAGTACTGTAATATCAATTATCCAAAAAATGCTCCATTTTGAAAAATTACTCAGTTTTGTAGGGTTAGTGGTTGTTGCTATGGTTAATGTAAACAATTCTGTGATTGGTAGATTTAGTTGAATGCAGTTAGTGGGTTATCCAATTAAAACTCCATGGAATAATTATGTAGTTAAAAATAAAGCTGTTGATGCACCAATAAAAAAATTGAGGAAATTGTAGTGGCTGTGATCAAATGGTGAATTGCAGGAAGTTCCAGAGAATGGCGCAGATGTGACTCACCTTGACCACTTACACGGCACAGCGATTGCCTCTGGAACTGACTTGAGGTTTAGCTTTTCTGGCTGGTGGCAGTTTGCACGGCATAAATGGACAGCAGAATGGACCCCACTTGATGGTCAAGAAAAACATATTGGTGTCTTGAGCTTGCAACATGCACTGTATGTGTTTGGCTACAAAGTACCATTAACATATTTCCATGTTCATGCTCGTCAGGTTAGTCTCTTCAAAAATTATGACATTGTTTTGTAGCAGTGCAAGGATAGTCTTTTTGTAAAGATTTATTCAAATCAAAGCTCTCGATCTTCCAAAAATTCCTGAGCAAAATCCCTTGCAGTCAAGATGCAAAAAGCTTCCTTGTGGGAACAAGATGGTTCAATAATGGCAAAATTTTCTCTGTTATTTATTTTTTTTTTCAAATTTTTATGTTCCCAATGTAGACTGCCTATGAGACTGCAGTTACCAGAAATTATATGTTGTTGTCTATCAGTTAATGAGTGCAACATTCTGAAATGAAGCACCTTGGAATATTATTACTTGTGCTTGGATGCAGGGATGCAAGTTAATTGTGTCACCCATTTATTACACTTGGGTGGAAAGGGACAACTGTATGAATTTGAATTTCTTGTGAAGGGAAACAACACAGTGCCACATCACCAAAGCAGTGAACCCTGGACCTCCTTTTGTTATGTCAATGGCACTAATGAGGTTATATGGAAACATCCTTTGGTTTTTTTCATGTCTTCATCTCTTAATGCCTCGGGGAAGGGATGCCTCTTGTGCATTTCTGTGTCTCTGCACTTTTTTATGCATATTATTTATGAATATTATATAGACAAGCAAGAGCTGATTATTTTCAACTTGAATCTCTCTTTGGTTAATCTTTTAGATTGGCCCAGGTCTGGTGTTTATGTATTTTAACTCATTCTTTGGTGATGGAGTGTACCTCCAATGTCTGAAACCAAAGGAACCACTGCTGCAATGCATGCAACATCATCTATATGCAGCTAAGACAGTGCCTAATATACTTGCAAAGTTGTATTTGTACCTAGAGGCTTTACAGGTAAGTTGACAAGCTGGTAAATTGTTATTTTACCACAATTGCTACTAATCTTGCAATCTGATTGGCTAACTTGCCACTGTCGATAAGAGTCTGAAGTAGAAAATGCTGCTTGCGTCAATGTGTCACGCAGTGAAATAGCCAATCAGGAACACTTATTTTTGGGAATAAGATGATCAGATTGCGAGAAAGTTATAGACAATGCTTGCTCTTTCTTGACGATCTTGGTCATGCTCTGGAAAAAGAACATGTCCTTTGATGTTGATATTGTGGTAAAAAACAAATCGAATGTGGTTTGCCGTTGTCTGTACTATTATTGACAAAGGTATGTGTCATCACAGTTGTCAAAATTTGTCGTGGACTCACTCGGCTGCACCTCATGAGTCCAAAACATTTTGACCACTGTGATGACACATACTCGTTTTTCCATAAGAGTACAGACAATGCTAAACCGCATTTGACTTGTTAATTTGATCACATTAACACACTTCACTGAATTAATCCTTTGTTATTCATAATAATGCAGCTTTGCCAGAATGTTGCGTATTGGGTCGTTTCGTTAGGGAGTTCCAAAGTAGACGAAGAACTCAACCAACCTTTATTATTTTAGAACTACAGAACCGAAAATGAACTTTACCCTCCGATGCACAAAGCATCGTGTGAGCACGAGGTATGACGTCATACACCACATCTCCTCCCTTCTTAGGCAATACTAACTGAGCAACAAGTTCTTATAATATTTTTGAAACCGAACGTAAAGGGTTAATAATGAATTCAAGTCAAAAATACTCATACAGCGAATCAGACACTAAACTGTCAGATGAAAACAATGTCCAACCAGTTCTTGCGCTTATCCTAAAGAAATAGATGCAACGCTTCGTAAACTCTTAATACAGATTAGCTAGATTGTCTCAATCAATCTGTCTGGCGCCCTGCGCACTCTACTGGATCGGCGCAGTGGAATAAGACTGCCTTCTGGTAGCGGAGCATTAGGAGAAGACGTCGTCTCTACCGCAGATGGAGAGCTGTTCACATTCTCCGACTGAACTTGAGTTCCAGGCTCGGCAGAATTCGACAACGGCAGGCTCACGGGAGGCTGCTGGGGTGATGGAACACTTGTAGTTGAAGTGCCTTGTCGCACAGGATCTAAAGCAGCGTCCAGCGGTAACCTTTCCAATTCCCGGTCAGCGACTGCGCTGTCCATGGTATCACGTCTGATGTGGTCGAGATGCCGCTTCCAAACTCATCCATCGTTCAGAACTACTACGTAAGATGTCGGACCACTTCGCTCTGCAACAGAGCCTGGCCACCACGTGTGTTCTCTCCGAAGATCTTTCACCCAAATTCTATCACCTGGGTAGAACTCTCTAAACTTCGCATGCGCATCGTGTGTTTCCTTCTGCTTCGCTTGTGAATCCATTACCTTGTCCCCTACACTTTGGCGAAGGAGGGTTAGTCTTGTGCGAAGTTCACGCCCCAGGAACAGACTAGCTGGTGTTCTGCCAGTGGTAGGGTGTCTTGTTGACCGGTAAGTCAACAGAAAATTAGCGATGCGTTGTTGAACAGACAGCTTGCTGCCTTTACATGTTTTCATGTGATTCTTGAATGACTGAACCATTCTTTCGGCCAATCCGTTACTGGCGGCATGATAGGGTGCTACACGTACATGCTTAACACCGTTCATCCTCAAGAAGTGTGCAAACTCTTCGCCGCGAAACTGAGGACCATTATCACTGACACAATGTACTGGCAATCCGTATTTGGAAAATAGTTCCCGTAAGATAGTAATGGTCGCGGTTGCTGACGTGTTTCGTGGCATAAAGTATATTTCTGGCCAGCGCGAGTGTGCATCAACAAGGATGAAATAATGCCCGTTTTCATCTTCTGCGTAATCTATGTGAATGCGATGCCAAGGATTACTCGGCCATAACCATGGGTTAAGTGGCGCTACAGCTGGTGGCTTCTTAACTTGCTGGCAGCTTTGGCAATTCCTCACAGTTTGTTCTATTTCCTGATCAATGTTAGGCCACCATAAGTAATTACGTGCCAACTCCTTCATCCGAACAATCCCTGGGTGTCCTGAATGCAATTCTTGAAGCATGTCTTTGTGGTACCGAGTAGGTATGACCACCCGAAGTCCCCACAAAAGACAGTCTTGCTCCACAGACAACTCAAATCGACGATTAAAGTAGGGTTTTAGGCGCAGATCCTCCACGTGCTTTGGCCAGCCTTGCCTGACATATTCTAGAACCTTTGACAGTACTGGGTCTACTCTTGTGGTGTGGTTTATTTCTTTGTGAGTAATGGGTAAGGAATGGATCAGTCGTTCTTCGACATGATATGCAGAATCCTCATCATTACGCGTTGACGGCAAGGGCAACCGTGACAGCGCGTCAACCACTGCATTTTGCTTTGATGGAACGGACCTGATGTTGTAGTTGAAAGCTAAAAGAATGATCGCCCAGCGCTGTAGACGCATCGCTGCTAGCGAGGGGATGGCTGTTTTAGGACCCAAAATTCGTTCCAGAGGCTTATGATCTGTTTGTATCGTGAAGTGACGGCCATATAGGTACAAATGGAACCATTTTAGCCCAAACATTATCGCCAAAGCTTCCTTGTCGATCTGCGCGTAACGCTTTTCGTGTTCGTTCAATGTTCGTGATGCATAGGCAATAGGGCGTCGTTCGCCCTTAGGACACACGTGCATTATGACCGCACCCAAACCATATGGAGAAGCGTCCACCGCTAATTCTACAGGAAGGCTAGGGTTGTAATGCGTTAGCACAGTTTCTGACGTTAGTGCACATTTCACATCAGAGAAAGCCTTGTCGCAGTTCGACGACCAATTCCACGGCTTATTTCCTAGGAGCTCGTACAAAGGATGGGCAAGGGTTGATAACTTGGGGATAAAGTTGGTTAGTGCCGCCAACATTCCCAAGAACGATCGTAATTCGGTGACGTTGCGTGGAATAGGTGCTTCTTTGATGGCCTTGACCTTTTCACCCGTCGGCTGAAGACCCTTCTCTGAAAAGCGCAATCCAAAGTAAATGACTGATGGTGCCATAAACACACACTTCGGTAGTTTGACTCGCAACCCGTACTTCTGAAACTGTTTCAGGACTGCTTCTAAATTCTTCACATGCTCATCGTCATCAGAGCCTCCTACAAGCAAATCGTCCATGATAACACAAGTTCCTGCTAGTCCTGCAAGCACTTGTTCGATGAAACGTTGCCAAATAGCGGGACTGGATGAAATTCCAAATGGCAACCGCGTGTACCGGAACAGACCCTTATGGGTGTTAATCGTACACAGTTTTTGTGACTCCTCGTCTAGGATCAGTTGTTGATATGCACTTCGCAGATCAATCTTCGTGAACTTCTTCCATGAAGACACACGCCCTCGAATCTCCTCCAATGTTGGAATCGGAAACTGCTCGGTCTGAATTGCTGGGTTGACTGTGCCGTTATAATCACCGCAAATACGTACTGTACCATTGGTTTTAGGAACACAAACAATGGGCGTTGCCCAGTCGCTCACTTCGACAGGTTTTAGAACCCCATCATTTTCCATGCGTTTCAGTTCTTCCTCTACCGCGGAGCGAAGGGCATAAGGTACTGGGCGTGCCCTTTGAAATACTGGTGTTGCGTTTTCCTTTAGGTACAATTTCGCCGTAACACCTTTAACAGTCCCCAGTTCAGGCTTGAAGACGTCAGCATACAGTTTCTTAAGACGTTCGACCTCTACATTCGTCTCATGGGACACCGAGAACTGACCGTTTGAGGATGGAAAGAGGTTTACCCAGTCGAGGCGAATTTTCATCATCCAAGATCGTCCAAGCAACGGAGGGGCGTACCGTTCTGCACGAACAACTAGAAGAGGTAGTGTCGCGCGTTGCCCGTTGTACTCCACGTCAACTAAAATCTGTCCCGCAACGTCCAGCGGTGTGCCAGCATAGGCATGGAATGATTTCTCTACTGGCTTCAGCGAAAGGTATTTGAAATACCGCTCGTAATCTGCGTAATTTAGAATTGAAGCAGAAGCACCCGTATCTACTTCCATCTGAAATTGAACATCTTCAATAAGCACAGGAACTCTCACAGCAGGAGCTGAAATTCGTGATTTGCGTGACTCAGGTTTTTGGTTTTCTACCAGATTAAAGATTGACCCCAGGAACTCGTCTCCTGTGTCCTCACACACTTCATGTTCAGAATCCTGATCCGTGTGACGTACGTGCTGTTTTCCTGCCGATCGTTTGGGAAATGGTTTCACGTTGCGACACTTAGACTGCAAGTGACCTGTTGCGTGACACTTGAAACATTCTGACCCTTTGTATTTGCAATTGTTCGGGGTGTGGTTGGTTAACCCACAACGAAAACATTGTTTCCGTGGATTCTCGTACTGCTGAGGTTGTTTACCATTGCCACGATAATGTCTACCAGATGAGCGACCACGTGACAATCGATGTTCTCGCTTGACCTTGTTTACGTTGGAAGACGAATTTTCACTGTGAGAAATCGCTCCAAGGTCACGTACATCCTTCTGAGCTATTTCCTGGGCTATGGCAGTGTCCACGGCTTCTTGAAAGGTGAAGTTATTCGATAATAATTTCCGTTTAATCTGCTCTGAGCGAAGCCCGCAAATAAATCGATCGCGTAGACTATCGTTTAGCTGTTCGTTTGTGAATTCACATGTCCCAGAAAGATTTTTCAGCTCTCTCACAAAGTCGACGATACTTTGACCTGGTTTCTGAGTTGCAGAATGGAACCTGTATCTTTCTGCCACTTTTAAACGAGTGGGCTTATAATGACCACGCAGCAGCGTTGCAAGCTGGTCGAAGGTCTTCGAGTTTGGCGCGTCGGGAAATGATAAATCTTTCAATACTCGATAAGAACTACTGCCAATAGATGTGAGAAGTATAGCCCTTCGTTTAGCGGCATTATCTGAGTCGTTCTTGATATCGTATGCAATGAAATATTCCTGTAATCGCTCAAGGTAACTGTCGATGTCTTCGCCCTCAGGATTAAAAACATCAAAAGGTGGTCTGCCCGCCATTTCACGTGCTTTCGGTCGAGCAGATGCCGGAGGTTCAGTGCTGAATTATCCCGTATTCTGGCAATCCACCGTTCGTAGCGGACGTTAAGTTTTCGTTTGCCAAGTTATCCTCGTCGCCACTGTTGCGTATTGGGTCGTTTCGTTAGGGAGTTCCAAAGTAGACGAAGAACTCAACCAACCTTTATTATTTTAGAACTACAGAACCGAAAATGAACTTTACCCTCCGATGCACAAAGCATCATGTGAGCACGAGGTATGACGTCATACACCACACAGAATTATATCAAAAGAGACATATAACAAGACAATTAAGAGAAGTGAGGAAAAATGTTAAATGGCTGCAGAGCTGCAACAGTATAAGAACCATTACATGTAATTATTTCTGCGGTTTAAAATATTTACATGCTTGTGAACACCTGCAGTTATTGATAAATATAAAACTATAATAAATTGCAGGCATGTATAATATTAGTGATAGATTCAGATTGGTGACAAGTTAGGCTTTATATCTTAACACAGGCTTTTAAAAGTTTCTTTGATTGCTGATGTCATCTTAGCATAGATGGAAAATGTGGTGCAATTGATAATAATTCTTTCTCCTACGATTGTTTCAAACTTCCTGACAGCCTCATCCCTGCTTACTGAAGGTATTGAGTTGTTGAATGACATCAACAACCACAAAATCAACCTGATATTTTACTTATGATATGAACTGTAGAGTACATTTATTTTTAAGTCATTAAGACATATCACCCCCCAAGTGATGCTGTGAGCCAGGAAGATATGGTGCTGCCAGGTGAAATCCCCTGAACAGAAACACGACAACTCCTTGACTATGATGTATTACTCCTGGGCATTTAGGCCAATAAAAAGTGTGTACATAGTTTGGATGCATAATATCATTATAATGAAAACACAAATCCTGCCATCTGATTGGCATATACTACCTATTCTGTGGTAAATACGTTGTAGCCAGTAGCAAACTGAAAAATGCCTGCACTTGAAAGAAGACAATACACTAAATGGAAATTAAAGTGGCAGTAAGGATTGCTATAAAATCAACTGTAGTATATTACCTGGTTTCTATTAGGACAATAATAGACTACTCGTTCCTTGTTCTCGTTTTCTACGAGTTCAGTTGTAAACTTTGCAGCGCTTTGTTGACTATTTAAACAACAGGGTGCTTCTGTCTTGGAACTATCGGCTGATAGTTGCCCCGCTGTAATTTGGTGTTCTTAAAACAAATATGCTAGTTTTAAAAACATCAAATTTCCGCGGGGCAACTATCAGACCGATAGTTTTTATTGCTCGATAGTCTTTATTGCTCACGACTAAAATTAAAATTTCTTCCGCGCGCCAGTTGAAAAACAGTCAAAACACACTTAATGCAGTTGAAATCAAATATTTATTCATGCGTACCTTGTTTTTATTTATTTATTTATTTTATTATTTTTTTTGGGGGGGAGGGTACACTTCTTCGCTGACCTCGGCGAAGCGAGTAGCCATACTTATTACAGTGTGGACACTCGGACCGTAAACGCGAGATCCCTTTTCAGGCATATTTGCATTCTTTTGAAAGCAAGCAATGAGAGGTTAGATTGGTTTGAAGTCTCGGGCATTATTTTGACATTTTTCTGACATTATTCGAATTTTTTGAAAACCGGTTTTGGAAGGTCTACAAAACGCCTTAGCATGAAGAAAACCTAAAGAACAGTTCTAGAGCAAAGAAAACGATTGTATTTTTTTATTATGACACGGTAGCCGGCGCGGCACATTTTTACCAAGAAATGCTATAAAGAAAAAATTGCGTAAGAGAAAGCCGGTCTCCGCGGGATGTTCGACAGCTTTTAACTCAAGTAAGAAGTACAATGAAAAGCTTCCGTTGCTAAATAAATTACTAAAGGCCGTGTAAAATCTGTGACGCGGA
Source organism: Ricordea florida (assembly GCA_949710005.1). Taxonomy (NCBI): domain Eukaryota; kingdom Metazoa; phylum Cnidaria; class Anthozoa; order Corallimorpharia; family Ricordeidae; genus Ricordea; species Ricordea florida. The sequence goes on from OX453281.1 coordinate 14,638,695, forward strand.
GTCGTATAACATGTCTTATGTCAGGCATGACAGGTTATGATCAGTTGCCCGTAAGGAAAGCGGGAAAATTAAAAAATTAAACGACACTTACCTGTAAGTCGAAATTTCCTTGGAATTCTATTGAGTCATCAAACTGCATCAAGGGATCACATGAGATTGCCTGACGCATGCGCATAATCAGTATTCACAGCCGAATGTGAGTTCCTACTATAACACCAAAGTATACCCAATGGCAACTGTAGCCAAAAAGGGCCGGTTGTTCGAAGACCGATTAGCGCTAAACCAGGGTTAACTTTTAACCCGGGTTTCATTTCCTCTTGTTAAAAAGCATTTTCTCCGTTAACTTTCTCTATTTTTTTTCAGAGCATACAATCATCACATTGTATTCAAAAAGAATTACACTGAATGTGCTTTTTAAGCTCTCGTATGTGCATTTAAATTTCGCACTAACCCTGGGTTACCTTAACCCTGGGTTACCTTAACCCTGCTTCGAACAACTCGGCCCAGGGGTGGGTCAATAGATGATTGATCATGTAAAAGAAAAACGTGGTGCGGGTGCGGGTATGTAGGTCTTGAAACATCAATGTCAGAAATGTAAACTGCCGTAAAAGACTAGAGTAATAACCCTGTCAAACATTATGTGACTGAAGTACTGCAGAGGCAAAGGTGGTTGAATACAAAGGCTTGTCATAGAATGAATCAAATGATCTGGAGTTAGACCACCCTGCTGTTCGCAGGATCTCATCCATTCGGGCGCAAGCTGCTTTGGCTTTCGAGGTTGCTGTTGACCTGGTGCTGTGTGGTTTAAATGAGGCAAGATCAATTCCAGAAGCAAACATGACAGGTCGGATCCATTTTGAAAGGATTTCCTAAGTGATGGCGTTATATGGCCTGACAAAACTAATGAACAATTGAGTTTCCTTCCCTCTTAAGGTATTCTTTCAGGCAAGAGGAAATACAGACGAATTCATCATTTAGATATGCTTTTAACACGACTGAAGGGGGATTATACCCAGGTTTACTCGGCTTGATATGATTAACCAACACAAACTCGAAATGTGCGGATGCATCTTTCCTAAAGTCAATGTTAAGTGTGTGCAAAGGCTAAGACGAGAAAAATTAGCATAGTCACTTTCAAGGTCCGTGATTTAAGGTTCAGCTTCTCTTCTGGGCGTAACCATGACAAGTATGAAAGAACTGGCTGAACATCCCAAGTGGTCTGATACCGTGGTGTAGGGGGCGTACTTTTGAATATCCCTTTCATAAATCTTGATACAATTGGCTGGCTTCCAATGGTGTCTGGTCTGTTGAAATCGTGATGGCTGAGATGGTACATCTGGCGGTGTTTACAGTTGTATAAGTCAAACCTTGCTCGTGAAGCCCCAATACGAAGGCCAACACAGATATCACAGGCGGATTGTAGGAATTAATCTGGTTTTTACCACGACGTTATCCATCTCTTGAGGTATGGCTGGTATTGTTTCCGAGTTCCAGCTGACTATGAGTGGAGGATAATTTCAGTGGCTTTTCCTGAAATGTTGCTCTTTAAAAAGCTTTCCCGGAGACTATGGAAGCCATCAGACGAAGTTTTTTTTCCCCAAGGGGTGTAATGCACTGCTGTGGGAGTGTGTCAGGAGGTTGTTTGACTGGGGAAGCAGGACAGGTTTGTCTATCAGAAAATGTAGGAGTATTGTAAACCAAGGCTGAGTTGGCCAAACAGGACCAGGATCACACCTGTTGCTTTGTTGAATTATATTTTCTGCAGACATGTGGGGATCACACTGAATGGAGGGAGGCGGTAAAAACACCAATCAACCCAGTTCACGTGGAAAGCATTTTCAAACTTTGCTTCATGGTCTGGTTTCCAGAATATGTAGTTGGGGACCTTAAAATTTAGTCTTGATGCAAACAAATCAAGTTGGAAAGGGCCTCATATCTGGCTTTTATCATCGAATACCCTCGTTTTCAGTGGAGCCATCAAGTCTTCTAGATTCCTTATATCCAACAACATTGGTTGATCCTGGGAGGTAACTAGAGCTAAGCCAAATATTTCTGCTTCAGCTCCATTGCCAAATCTGTAATGCCATATCATTACAATCAACAGACTTAATGCCCCCCATGGCATTAATATATGCCACTATAGTAGTATTATGTGATTGAACCCTTATATGTTTGTCTGTAATATCACTACACAAGGACTGTAGGCCAAACTTTGCAACATTCATCTCTAGGTAATTTATGTGGAAAATGTGTTCCTCCACACTCCAGAGCCTTCCAGGTTGTTCCTCACAGAATGCCCCCCACCCTGTTTTAGGGGCAGTAGTGAGTTAGATCCGGGTCAGTCTGCACTGTTTCTTAATGCTGAGGCAACATTATTTATCCACCAATATAGATTTGATCTGGCCTTTGTAGATAAACTCATGAGTGCGTCATAGTCACCCATATTGGCTCGCAAAGCCGAGATCTTGTCTTGTTCCAAATATCGGTAACGTAACTCTCCAAATTGTACTCCTGTGAAACTGGATATTAAAAGGCCTAGGACCTAAGCAACCTTTCTAATGCTGGGGTTGTGTGGTTGCTTCAGTAGAAACAACTACACAACCCCAGAGTAGAGTTTTAGAAGCCTCTATAACTTTAGCAACTTTCCTAGGTGGAAGGGGTATTGGCACTGTGCAGCTGTTCAGGAGAAACCCAAGAAACTCTATTTCTTGCATGTATAGGTACTAAGACTGATTTTGAGGGCTAGATAACAAACCTCAGCTTAAGGAACATGTTTCTGTCTGCACAGTGTTTTCTTCACAATATGCACGGGTGTGGCCCATGAGAAAAGAGTCATCAATGTGCCCCATGCACAAATGGCCCTGAGACCTGAGGTTGGCATAGACTGGTTTTAACACTTAAGTAAACAGTCTTAGGGCTGATGAAAGCCCATTCGGGAAGCACGTAAACTGAAAATAAAGTTTCCCTCCCACTTCAACTTTAGGACCTGTCTGTGTTCAGTGGCTACTGGAATGGAATAATATGCATCTTTTCGATCCGCTGATGCCATATATAAAGCATCCTGGTCGCATAAGTTTGTGAGCGGTGTGATTTGTATCCATCTTTTAGCTTGAGATGGTAGTATGCCACAAACTCATGAACAGGTTTGAGGTTCAAAATAAGTCTGTGGGTCCCGCCTTTTTTCAGTCTGGTAAAAAGTGTGGAGAAAAAACTCTTCTTGGGGTCTGCATGGTTCTATATCCCTTTCATGGAGAAGTCTGGCTATTTCAGCGTTAATAATCTCTCTCTCCACAGGTGAGAAAATAATATATTTGGGATTGGTAGCCTGAACAGGTCTACATCCTCCCTCAAACTCTATGTGATAGTGATGGATGGCATCAAGGATGACCGGGTCAGTATTAACTGTTTTCCCGTTATCTACATGGTCTTTAATGGGTTTTCACCTGAAGTACTGTATCGTGGAATGGAAATTCAGGTGAAAAAAATCGACAAAATAGACTTTGACATGGCCATAGATCCATTTCATTGGCCAAAGAAAGCTGGGGCGGGACAATTAGGTCGATCGAAGCCGCTTGGACTTTTTGTTGTGTGGCTCGCTAAGCGAGGGATATGCTACGGATGTCTTCTGACACGTAGTGAGGAAGAAGTCTCCTTAAAATCGGCGTATCTGCCATATTTTGTAGTAAAATAATTGAGGACACGAACGAAAAACGGTATTTTTTTATCTACGCCAGTTACGTATCCGGATATATAACCAGCTTTAGTCTTCTTTAAACCAATCAAAGGTCCTGTAATAAAAGAATTGTTAGTACTTAGGCTTAACTCAAACGATGAGAGCAAAATGGCGGCCAGAAGTGAACAGAATATCTATGTACATGTAATGACATTAATTGATCGTCGCAGTTATGCACACGAGAATATCTCTGTTTCACAACAAAGACAGTACCATAACCGGGCTCCATGTCGTCACGCTGTTGTGTCACTTATGCCTCCCGTTAGCATATTCTTGATGGGCTCTGCAATTTTCCCCTCAGTAGCCCGGGATTTCTTGGTGTTGGGCAGATAAGCCTGGATCAGGCTCTCTACGATGGTTAGATTCTGAGGCTCCGAGTCGTAGCTAGTCTCACAGGTCTTGTTTTTCACGCTAGGGTCGAGCGTGCAGCTATTTGTAACTGCACTGATGTCAAGCGACGGTTGTTTCTCGGGAACTTCCACAGCATGAAAAAGCAAATTTACGTTGGCATAAAGACCACTTAAATGTAACGTAAAGTTCGGAAATACGCGACTTTACGCTAACTTTACGAAACGTAAAGTTGAGCTTTACGCTACCTTTTAATGGAGGGCGTAAAGTTGCGTAAAAGAACAGCTTAACACTCGACGTAAAGTTGACGTAAATGTGTCGTAAAGTCGATTTTAAGCAACAGCGTAGATCCAGTTTAAAGGCACGGTAAAGGTTAATTTACTCTACTTTACCGAGAATTAATTTTTTTTCTTCTTACAAAGTTCACAAGTATCACGCTCCCAAACCCGACTTTAGCCTGCCATTGATGCGCAGGAAGCTAAAAACTTGATCAAGAGTTAGCTCAAATATTTTATGAAGATCGGGGAGAATTTTCGTGGGCTTATTCGTCTCAAAATGCAGCGAGCTCACCCCATACCATTAATAAATTTGTTACAAAGTGGTGTCAGCTCTGTTTCATTACTCCATTTATTCACAATACGTCCGTTACCGAAAATTACGGAATACTCATAACAAAAATGTTATCAGTTGGTCACGTTCTCAGGAGTATGAAAATATAAAATAATCATCAATCAACATAGCTTAATTTTACTCCCACAAGTACGGTTACAAAGGTGCAACCAATTAATTATAAGAAAAGAAAGAAATTTAATAATTCATCAAAGTAATCACTGCAAATCATTTACATGTACTTTTTGTTGTCTATGGCCTGGCTTCTAAATCTTAACTGGAACTGCACTTCTTTTCTTCACTTTTCTTCTTTAGGGGACCCCCGAATGTGAATTCACAGTGTTGCTTGAACGACTTCCACGCGCTCGGCAAATCTTTGCCATTCCAATCCATCTTTGGAGTGCTTTCCGCTGAACAACTTCAATTCATGCTCGCTTATTTTTTTTGGAGGCAGTTTGGAAACTCTTTCGATGAAGCCTTTATGCTTTCTTCAGTGCGTAGGTTTAACTTTCACCTGGTACCATGTTACGTAGTACGTACGCCATTGACAAGACGCCATGTTAGCTTAACCTCGTGGTCTTTATTACCCATGATGCTTTTTTTTATGATAACATACATGACATACATGCATACATACATGATAGCACCGGCGACAAAACAGAATCTGAATAACAAATACAGTAAATTCGTTTCTGTTTAGCAATATTAAGTTATGACCATATTTTTCAGAATGAAAATTGTGGCAAACTTTTAACTCTCAAAATAGTTTTGGGGTTGTATCATTCATTGTGCCCTCACAACAATATGCTAAAATTCCTGCATCTTAATGAATTATCTCATTTATGCTTGATTTGGGGTGAAGAAACAACTTTAAGTACCCGGCCATGCGTTAATAAACTTAAAGTCGACTAAGAAACTATACACAAGGTTTACACTGGTTTTACGCCACTTTCGCGTAAAGCTATCTTTAATTACATACCTTTACGTAGTACGTAAATTTGACGTAAAGCTATCTTTAATTACATACCTTTACGTAGTACGTAAAGTTGACGTAAAGCTTGTGACGTAACTTTACGCAGATTTACGCAACCTTTAAGTCTGTGAATTCTTCCTCTTTTGATGGGCCGTCTTGGAGTAAGATATCTTCCTTTACGTCTGCAAGTACCGCTGTTTGGGCCTCTGAAGCTTCGGTTAGCATGGTTAAGGTGCTGGCCGAAGTTTGCGAAACACTCGCCAAGCTGTTGCTGTCAGTCGCATTCGTAAGTGACGCGGCTACATTCGAGTCCTCAACATCGTTCCCAGTGCTTTTCCCTAGAAAGAAAAATGGCGGAGGGGATCGCCGTTTGTCTTTCTAGGGAAAAGCCCTGGGAACGAGGTTGTCGAGTCCTGAGTCCCCGCAGACTACGTCCGCCATCATAAGCGTACTGAACGATCGAACGAAGGACTACTTGAGGTGTTTCCTCCAAGGGAGGGGAGTGTAGCGAAAAAACACAAAATTTTAGTCGCGCGAACAAAGCTGTGCTACTAATTTTTCGCGCGCCAAAAAGCACTGATTATGCGCATGCGCCAGGCAATCTCATAGAATCCCTGTGCAGTTGATGACGAGATAGAATAGAGAATGGCGTTTGCACCTCCTGAATGTAATGTGTTGGGGAGTAACGGGAAAGCCTTATGTCAAATCACCCGCCGCGAGAGAGAATACTCGACCTTAACCACCAGGGAATCAGACACAGAGGGAAATATAGCGGAGGATGTCCGTGTTTATAGCTTTGGTTTTGTTAACAAAGTTGTCATGCAATTTGGACAGAATAATACGCCTTTATCGCATCCACGGAAAACTCCCGCGCTGGTTAAGCTATCAGTAAATATAACCTGTCAATAGAATATTTCTGTCGCGTTGAGTTAGACAGTTCTATTTATTTGATTCAAAGCGCTTACAAGTATTCATAGACCTTCTAAAACCTGCTTTCAAAAAAATTACAATAATTTCAGAAAAATGTCAAAATAAAGCCCGAGCTTTCAAACTGACCTAACCCCTCATTGGCCGGGTTCACGGTTGGATTGTCCGCACTGTAAAGCTTTTGATCAGAAATGTTTATAAAATGCTATTTGCCAAGCCCACCGTTAAGAGACAAAAAAACTCTGAGTTCACCTGAGAGAAACTGAGCTAGAAAATAAATTATCATTGTTTTGTTTTCTTTAATTGCTTAATGGGCCCTTGGCAGTTAGTGATTACATGGTACAAAAGACATCTTGCTGGACAACAAATTGTGCACTGGGGCATCCAAAACAAAGAAGATTTAAATTTTAAATTAAATTGCTTTGTTTGGGACATCAGAGCACTACTTTGCTCTCCAGCAAGGTGTTTTTTGTTCCATGTGATCATTAACTGCAAAGGGCCTATTCTACACATTCTGTATGTATCTGAAGCCGGAAAACAGTACCCGTTTTCTGGCGGAGCCTCCCCATATAGACCATTATAGGGAGTACCCCCCACCGTGCTGCATTTTGCCAACCCTTATGTGTTTTTCAATGAAATTCTTTCCCATGCACCTTTCCAATATTGGTTCAATATGCAAAATATAAATATGTAATGAGTAAAAATTTCAACTCACGTAAGTGCATATGTAAGGCATGAACCTAATTGATGTGTATATTTACTGTCAGTTAAGTTAGCTCTATAAAGATGATGTGATCAATGAAGAAAAATGTGGACGATCCATGCCAATCAGTTTTTTCCATACTGTAGTATTCACAAGTCTAAATAAGTTCTCTCGGATAATGAAAGTTAAAGATGTTGCGTTTTTAAACAGCTGAATTTATTTTTTTAAATATGTGGTACATTTATGTATGATACAAGTACATCCTATATCTGTACAGTGAAATTGAAAAATTGTATTAAATATTACCATATCAAATTTTCATTTATGTTCCTTTCACATCAATATATATATGATGTATTATCAATGTGGCAATTAAAAGATGATTTATGAAAAGGTTATAAAAAGTTTTCAACGTTCGTCAAAATACAAATGTTCACTCCATCGTTTGGTGAAAATATAAAAATATAGTTTCAAAACTTCAATAATCAATAATTTCAATGGTTCTTTTTAAGTAGTTCAGTGAGTGTATTTAACATAGCCATGTTCATCGCTTCTTGTTGTTGGAACGGCTGTTGTTTTTGTTGCTGGAACTATTGCTGTTGTTGAAGCAGCATGGCTTGGAATTGCTGTTGTTAACGAAATTCTTCAGCCCTCAAGTCAAGCTCTTTTTTCTGCTGAGCTGTTGTTCAGCATGTTCCGTTGCTTTTCTTTCAATGCTTCGCTCCAAAAGTTCTGTTACACTGGTGTAGTTTTTCCTATTTTGGGTGTTGCACCACCAGAGTTTTCTTTATCATCTGTACTGCTTTGTCGTTTTGTTTAACTCGACCTCTCTGTAGCTCTTTTCCTCATCATGTTCGTTTTTCGCTTTCCTCTTTCTCCTCCTGCTGCTCCGGTCATTGATATCGGTCAGGGCTTGATATATCTCGTCGTATTCCACATCCTCCCCACAAGCCCTACTCTCTTCCTCCTCTCTTTTCTTAAAGTCTTGGTATAACATGTCAAACTTCTCTTCTAATATTTTCGTAACTTTCATTCCACTCTCTTGACTATTCAAATGTTCTGCGATCTTTTCCCATGCAATTCCTCTTTCTTTCGAACCTGACCGGTATTTATGAGGCTCCTTTACAAGTACTTCTCTTAGAAGTAGTTCTTCATGTCTTCGTTTCCAGCTAAACAGTTCTCGTTTCACCATGACTTGCATATGGGTTGCATGGTGACGTCAGATTACGGACTTTATGATCTATGTCGGCAACGCCAGCGATAAGCTGGTAACGCCACAACACAGAAGACTTTAATGAACAAAACAATGACTCTGCACGTGCGTTTTAAACTTTGGTACATTTCTTTGCCGTTTTCTGCCAATCTACAACGTCAAATGTCCAAATATCAAGTTTTAAGAAAAACGCGAGCAGGCGACGGAGAATTATGATTTTCTTTCTTGGTATGAACACCGTTCCTCCCAATTCAGTTTCTGGAGAGTTCGCAAAGTTTGTAGAAGTTGAACAAACTGGAGCAATAACGAGCATCTGTAAAATTTCTTCATTGTCGTAGAGCGGCGGACGAGTTTACCGCTTGCGTGACAGTGTCATTGACACCTACGCATGCGCAGTGTGCGCGCTAGTAATCTAGTAAACTCACTGACACCTACGCATGCGCAGTGTGCCCGCTTGTAAACTCGTACTCGCTGTCGTTCACGTTCTAGAATCTAAAGCTCTCAACTCCGCGGACGAGCACTATCGCGTCACGTGATCAATTTAAACCAATAAGAATTGGAGAAAATGTCGTGGTGAACTATAATGACTTGGAAAACTCGAACTCAGTCTAGTAATTACTGTAAATTAAAAAGCAGCTCTGAAAACGAGTTGAGATGTATACTTATATTCAGTTGAGCTTGCTTTCTCTTGGCAGGTGGAGCGTGACATCATGATATGGAACCACAAAACATTCATTTCAAAACCACTGTTAGTAAAAGAGGACCAGCTTATAAAGAAGCATCGACGCTGGTATTCACAGTTTTACTCAGAAAACAGCCCTCGTCTTTCATTTAGGAAAGAGAACAACAACCTGGATTGGTGATCTTTGTTAATTGTAGTTATCTCACATAATTAACTTAGTGAATAGCATCATAGCTGCAGTCTCAAATTTGATTTGATTAAATTAAGAATTTCAATATTTCTGTAATGCCTGTCAAAGTAACTATTATTCTGCAGTGTAAGACCACTAAAACCGCAGTCTTAACTGTTTACAGAGACAACTCTCCAATAATCCAACCTAAGATCACTGTAGGAAATTAAGAAGTAAATATTCATTCCATGCTTTCATTTGATACGTTCTGCTCTTTCTCAATTAAAGGGAAAAAATGAATCTTTAAAACAATCACGTAAGTCTCAATCATTTCTTAACATTTCATTCATTTTCATTCATTTTATTTAGTCACTCACAAAACTTACACAACAGAACAAAAGGTGTTAATTAAATTATAAAATTAATGTGACAAGGAACCCTAACGAAGCTTGAAGCTTATATTAATAGGCTTCCTTTAACTACTAATGAACTAAATTCATGGCTGAGTGCAGAGTGAGCAAGATCGAAAAATTAAACAACAAATCGGCTCTCAATGAGATAATTCTTTAGATTTTTTTTAAAAACAGATATAGTAGGAGAACTAATTAATTTAATACCATAGAGTACCTGTATTCAAGCATGCATGTTCAACAGAGTTTTGACCATCTTGTAGTCTTCACTTTCTGTATTCAACGTCTTAGAAATTACACACGAGCAGGCCCAATGGTGGAAACAAGGATTAAACGCTGGTCAATAGTTAAGAAATAATGAGATGAACTGGATGAAAGTCAATACAGCATGGCAATTCCAAAGTGTTTGTTAGAGTGAAAAATGATCCCAAAAAACTTCCAGACGTCATTCCGGAAAATTATTCCGTTTGGTGATGATTGAAGCCCTTGACAACAAGACTGAGGAGCTAAAAACACACACTTCCAAAAACGAGCTTCATTCCGAGAGAATTAAGAAGGAAAAACTGAAACTTAACACTGAAAAGAAACTTTTTCTTTTCATGTCAATCAAGCCGTGGAAAGAGATCACGATGACAGTTCATGTACAATGAAATCCTAATCCAACAGTGCTAACACAACCTGTGTCTTGACACTTTTGCTTTAAGCACATTCTTTGGAGGTTATTGGGCTTTGATTTTGAAACGTAAGTTAAGTTCATTGGCTCATATTTAAAGGTTCTATAAACTCTGATATGATAAGAGACCTACATAATTTCGCTGGATTTGGAAAAGGACCCAGATTTGATGCCAATTTTTGGTTCCGTATTTAAAATAAGGGAATACAGTGTTCTTTCAGCCAGCGTATACGCATAAAATCCCCTTCTAAAAAGTATTTTGGGGATAGTTCCTAAAGAAACTGGTGCTGCTTCGGTGGGGAATTGAATTACTAGAAATTGGGATAAGCCCTTCGAAGAAATTGGTTTGCCCTTCGCTCCGACGAAAGGCTAACGCTCGAAACGTCAGCACCTTCATTTTAACTTACTGTGGTATAACTTACTTTACAAATTCGTTTGATTATCCCAATTTCTTGCCCTTCTAAAAAGGTCTTGCTAGCATGCAAGGAAATGTATGACACTTGTGTACGAGGGTAAGTATAATTGATATTATTATTAATCATTATCAATCATTACTAATCGTTTCCAATAATTAGTGATAATTATTAATAACTATGCGGATCTTGGGAGAAAAGGGTTCAATTGCTTGATAGTATACACCACAGGCATTTTGGTCAATAAAAACTAAATGCAGACTGTTTACCATTTAACCCACAGAAGCCCGAGTTCTCTATTTAAACAATAGAGTGTTTCTGTCGAGGAACTATCGGCTTATAGTTGCCCCACGGAAATGTGATGTTCTTAAAACAAATATTTCCTAGCAATTTCCTATCTCTTTTCTTACTTTAAAAGGAAGACATCCAAAAAATAAATAAGTTATTTACCGGGCTAGGTCTGTCCGTATAGGAAAAAAACTGTGCCCTTAAGCTTGGTCTTGAATAATAAAATCCTCGGTCACAGTTTTAACTCGTACGGACCTTGCGCCCGGTAAATAACATATATATAAATCAAAACTGAGGAAATGCAATATACCATATGCTAATTAACCAAGGGCAAAATCAGTAAAGCGAAAACACACTACTATAAAAACAATTGGCAGAATATGGGAGATAAAAAATAAAACACCAAACTGGCTAAAACGAATAGAATAACCGAAGATGCAACGTGGAGCATTTGAGAACACTTAACCCAACAACTTTGTGGACATCGATAGGCATTTTCAAAATTACAAGAGGCTTATTGGAGTTCTCAGCTGTTCTCTTTGGCACCCCATGGTCTAAATGGTCTATGGTCCTCTCGCCGCCATGATATTTGCATATCATGTCGGCGAAAGGGCACTCCTTGAGCTCTCTCATTCTAATGGCGGTACTGAAGTCCTTGTACTTTTCGAGAAGAACCAATGTGTTCCTCGAAAAGAGAACGGTAAGATTTCCGCAGAGGTCCCTACTTCATTATGCATTCTGTAACTATACTATTGCGTTCTTCGAACTCAAGAAATATTTGCACGTGCATTACACCAGACAAGACAGCTTCAGCATGCATAATGAGTAGGGACCTGTGCGGAAATCATTCCAAGAGAACACTACTACTGAATAATTTAAGTGGGCTAGTCGGACAAAGCACCAATTACCATGCTTCTCTAAGACCAAGAACTGCAAGATCACGTTCTCCACGAAACCTGAATCAATGCGGCTTTATAATCAGTCTTCTCATTTGCGGAGATATCGCCTCTCATCCCGGTCCTAAAGCTAATCTCGCAAACTCTGGGTACTGTTCTACTATTAAGTGTCTCTACATGAACTCCAGAAGCCTCTGTAATAAGCGAAGTGAGTTCCAAGCTCTATCGATTGGAAAGGATATCATGTGTAGAAACCTGGCTAAAACCCAACGTCTTGAACTGTGAATTGCTGCCATTCTCGGACTTTACATCCACAGACGGGATAGGAGCGACAGAACAGGCGGTGGAGTTCTTTTAGCAGTTAGAAACAGTATACTGAGTACTTAATTAGAAGAAAAGACCTTGAGACAGATGCCGAACGTTTAGCTTGTGAACGTCGCCCTAATGAATGGCGCAAGATCCTAGCTATTGTTTACTATCGTCCTCCCGGCACTGATTACCTGAAACAGCTCAAGAAAACTCTTTGCCTTACGTCTCCACCAAATTTCGATCAGCTTATTTTAGTCGGCGATTTCAACCTCGCAGAGATCGACTGGAACACGGGTACTACAAACACGGGCAATTGTCTACATAACTATTTTACTAAACTAATGAAAGACTATTTTCTCTGGCTGCAGCTTGTTGATTTTCCTACAAGAGGCGATAACATTTTCGACTTAGTGCTGACCACCTTCCCGTCTAAATTCAGACATGTTCATGGATTCGACGACATCCTTTCTTCCGATCACAAACTGATCAGTTTTGAAATTGATTTCAAAATTCCTAAAAAGCAGAAAATCAAGCGCACTGTTTACGACTTTAAACGTGCCGATTGGTCAGTTTAAAGGAACTTTAAACAACATCCCTTGGGACACTTGCTTTGTCCCAAATGACCCTGACGCCTCACTTCATAACTGATATGATCTCTTTGTTGCAGCTGTGAAAGAATTCCAGTGTGTAAAGCGCACAGCGTCAACGATCTTCCGTTGATTGATAATGAACTACGCTCATTGATAAAGCATGTGGGCCTGATAACATCCCACGTACCCTCTTGAAGAAAGCAGCTGTTGAAATTGCCCCCTCCTTGTGCAAACTGTTTAACATGTCTTTGCCACTCGGTGTAATGCCTGCATAATGAAACGGGCAAATGTCTCTCCAGTCTTCAAGAAGGACGACCCCACTCTTGCTGAGAACTAGAGACCGATCTCGCTGCTTTGCATCGTTTCAAAGGTCTTGGAACGCTGTGTTGCAAACCACTGTTATGCACATTTGGAGCCCTTATTCTACAGTCGACAGTAACTCAGCTACTGGAGGTTTATCATGATATCCTGGACATGCTTGCTGGGGGTAACGAAGTCGATGTTATTCATCTAGACCTCTCTAAAGCATTCGACAAAGTTCCCCATGACTTCTTAATATCGAAACTCCATCGGTATTGTATATCTGGGTCAGCAAAAAAGTGGTTCTCGAGCTATTTGTAGGACAGGCAACAGCGCGTTGTTCTTGAAGGCTCCTTCTCTGATTGGCTGCTCGTGTCATCTGGGGTACCACAGGGTTCCATACTAGGCCCGCTGTTGTTCCTTGTGTGTGCCAACGACATGCCGAGCTACATACAGCATGGATCGAGCCTTGCTCTGTTTGCCGATGATAGCAAACTGTACAGACCTATGGACTCTGCAAGTTCCTCTACCTCCTTGCAGGCTGACTTAGACGGTCTACACATTTGGAGCAGTGATTACGGTATGAAGTTCAACACGGATAAGTGCAAGGTTTTGCATATGACCAAACGGAGATCTCGTCGCAGCACGCCCAACGATTACCAGCTTTCTGGTAAAACCCTGTGTTCTGCCAATGGCACTTCGGACTTGGGCGTCGCAGTGTCTGAAGAATTGTCATGGAATAGGCATATTGAAGAACTGTGTGCCAAAGGGAACCGTGTTCTGGGCTTGGTCAAAAGAGTGTGTGCAAGAGACATTACTGACATTCAGACTAGAAAACTACTATATACTGCTTTAGTCAGACCCTCTTAGAGTATGCGTCACCTGTTTGGTCTCCCTACACCGCAAAACACAAGGGTCTACTTGAAGACATACAACGCAGAGCCACTAAATTTATACTGAACTATCCGCCAAGAGACATTACTTATAGTGATAGACTAACATTACTTGAGCTATTGCCTCTGGAATATCGTAGAGATATACGGGATCTGACTCTCCTATTCAAATATAAAATCGGCCTACTTAATGTTAATTTTGGTAACTTCCTACAACCTATAAATTCCTCTTATTTTACACGTAACTTCGACCCAGCTAATTTCCGTCTAAACACTTCCCACCGCCAGGCATATTTTTCAAAATCCTATTTTCCCAGAACTGTTAAAAATTGGAACAATCTCCCCAATCATCTTAAGAGTAGCTCAATCAACTCAATTCATCAATTCAAGAAACTTATTTACGAATATTATGTAAATAAGTTAAGTATCTATCGGCCGCCATAAGTTTTCCTTTCTAAACATTCTTTTCCTTATGTATTATTTTTTAGTGTCGTATTTTTTATATTTTTGTGACATATTGTAGGGGGTTGATGTCAATTGGGACTTGCCCTGTTTCTTCTTCCTGTCATAGATGTAAATCGTTTGTTAAATATCTCTAATTTTTGTGACGAAAATAATAAAACAAAACTAAATAAAAGGGATCTTATTATGATTAATATTATTTCAAAGGGCCCCGCCAGGGACTTTGTTGTTAATTTGCCCTTTCGGGCTCCAAAGGCCTCGTTTCGGGATTTTGGTACGGCTGATGTTTACCGGTTACATGTAAGGTTGAGTTAAGCCTTTTCTAATTCTTGCCACAGCGGCTCTTCGTTTATTCTATTCGTTTTAGCCAGTTTGGTGTTTAGGAGGCTGTCCGCTTAAGAACGGAGAAGGCAATTTTCGGACCTTTTCCGATTTGGCTGATTTTTTCAGTGAAAGTCAGCCATTTTGTCCCATGTACAAATATCACATTTGTTTGGATCAATTCGATTTATTTCATTTTTTGCGAGGCTGTTTCTGAGACAACCTCAGTGTTGCCCGATTTGCCTTACGACATTGTCAGATTTAGCCCTATACTTAGGGAGCTGCCAAATAAGAACTTTTTCACGAAACAAGCTGAATTTTTCACATATTCAAGTTTAATCTCTCCTTAATACTTGACATGTAGTACAGAAAAACTTGGAACAAGTTTGACCGAAGAAAAAGGCTGTGAAGATAACCTCTGTCACAATACAAAATAAGCGAAACGTGACATACCTTCAGTTGAGTAGTATTTTCTCCAATGTGGCACCATAACACGAAAGTACTAAGGCCAGACAAGTGATTTACAGAATAAAATCTGTGGGCACTCTACGCCCTGCGTTGTAGGAAATTGTGCTAAATTACCAAATCTGCGCCATTGTGATGTACGCTTACATTTCGGCGGTACGACCGATAAACTAATTGTCCAACTAAAAACGCTTTGGAACTTAAGTTAACATCAACAGTCCGCCTCATTAGTTGCAAATAAACATTTTCGGTTGTTTTTGCCGTTGTTTACAACAGATGCAAATGTCCGTAACAATGCTATGAAACCAACGACCGATATCCGATCCGCATCACAAATATGCAAATCGAAAACCCGGTATCACCGATTAATACCAGTCAATCTATATCATCTTGATCGACTGACCGGTCTTTTACCAGGATAAATAAAGTTATTATTATTATTATGTCGTTTGTTCCTCATGAAAAAATCTTTTTTAGGGTTCACTTCCAGGAAATTGGATTACTTTTTACCCGAAAAAATTGCTTTAAGCCTCTTCGTGAACGTTCTTTGAAAAATTTCCCCTTTTCGCCCAATGCACTGCATTTTGTTTTTCTGCTCAATCATGTCAATTTCATTTTGCATTCCAATTCAATTACAACATTGCCGCAATATTTGGTGCATGATGCAACTAATATTGTAGTTGTATTTAGCTTAGTGTAAACTGAACACTGTTACCTTCTCTTGACCCGGCCAAGTGTCCTTCCACGAAAGAGATGTTGGTAGGAGAATGATTCATATCAAACTTTGCCTATTGTTGTGGTTAGGATTTTTGAAGACAATGAAGCTTTTGTTTCCTTTCCTTTGGGACTTTAATGTCCTTTGGAGCGAAATCACGCTCGGCTTAGATCAGATCCGAGTCGGTAAATTGTAGGTGATGACAATTTTGTACCCAGTGGTAGTCCACTAGTGACAAAATATCTGTTACATAGATAGACCAACTGGGAGTGGGGAGTTGGTTTGTCAATAGGCCTCATTACGTTTTTGGCCCCATCGCGCCAAACGCTTCAGAACAGTGTCTGTGAAAATCTAATGTCAAATAATTTCTGTAAAACTTGAACTCTGACAAAAATAATAATAATTGCAAACTTAGGCTAATAATGTCACCTACAAAATGTGAGGGATTTAGCTGTGCTTAAATTTTAGTCCGCGGGAAAAATACAGGCGTGAAATGTGTCGGAAAGTTATAAAAGCGACCGGGCACATTCTCGCGCAGGTACGTCACTTAATTTTACAGTTCATAAATTTTTCAGAATTTAAATTTCACGGAAATTATTCGAACATCGAATCCCTCGATCACTATCATTTGCCTACCCGACGTACGTGACGGTGTCCAAAACAGTGATGCACTTCGCCAGCCTTAAGAAGCATCACTGGGTGAATTTTTTATTTGTTTCTCGGCACTCAACTGCGTTTCTACGGTGGCCCATAGGGGCAAAACACAACTCAATTTCTCTTCTGAAACACAACAATCTTTTAGAGAACACAACAATCTTTTAGAGAACACAACAATCTTTCCGAGAACATAACAATCTTTTCGAGAACACAATAATCTCTTTCAGAACACAACGAAATTTCCCGATACACAACAATCTTTTTCAAAACACAATAAAATTTTCTGATACACAAACGCAAACTGAAACACAACAAAATTAATTGAAACACTACAAAATTTCAAAGTACTGGTAACTAACCCTGACGCTGAAAGCGACCGGAACCTTGGACTAGCTCTGGTCACATGGGTTTGGTCTGGTGCTCCATGCTGTTGCCCGCCATGTTTTGTCACAGTTGTGGTGGTTGGAGAAGAGCAGATCACAAGTTTTGCCCAAAGTGCGGTATAAGTTTATCTTCGTCCTCAGCTAGTCAGGTGTCCTCTTTCAAGGAATTTTTAACCCAAAAGTTGAAAGAGAGGCAAACCACCTTCAATTCCAAGTCCAAGAAAGCGAAGATGGACGAATTTGTAACCATAACCATCGGGATTGGTTCTCTATCGTGCGGCGTTTTCAAGCCCGTGTGCCCAAGAAATTATTACTGCTGGGAAGAGTTTTGCCAACCCTTCTACCCTGGTCATAAGTAATGAAAGCCCGTCAAGTTCTCACGTTATTGGTAGATATCATTGCTTCAGTATGATCAAAGAAAGAAAGCAAATTCCCAAGTTGTTCATTAACTTAAATCTTGATGACATTGTCCAGTTGAAATTTACTGATCATGTTTTTGTTCCTATGAGTACTTTCACTTACTTTTTGATATGTACTTGTAACCACTGATGATGGATAATTATATTAAAATATTTTAACGCTGAGTCTGATGGGTACCCTTTTATTTTTACTTGCACAGTATTGAAATGGAAAATATAAAGTATAAATCAGTCATGTGTGTAATGAGGCTGTATCAAAGTGAACACTTATGTATGAACCTGCCCCTACTGATATCTTTCTTCTTCATTAAACATCATCTATGTTAGCAATTTCAAGGAGTTCTTTATACAGAGAGAGTCCCTCTTCAATACTGTTGGGCAGCTGCAACTCAGTGTTTTCCAGTACATATTCAAAGTACCCTTGGTAGATGTTCTCCTCCTCTTCATAGGTCAGGTTCTCCCTCATAGATTGGATCTCATCATCCAAGATCGGGTGAAGTAGACCATCTACTCCTCCATGAAGCTCTGGGAGAAAGAATGGTTCATTTGGTCTCCCACTGTAGTGTCATGCCTAGAGTCCCTTATTAAATGTGTGTTCCAGTGTTCTTTAACTTTCTCTAGGTCATCTTGAAGTAATTGAGCAAAACAGAACCAGAGGCACGCCATTTGAATCTCATCTCCAGGGTTAACGATGTCCTGTTCCATGCATAAGGCTTTTAAAGAAGTTAATCCACCAACCAGACCTGTAGCTTCAATCTGTAAAACGCCCACCAGCCCTAAATCCTTTGGTTCGACTGAGATGACCCATACTTGTGCGCTTCTGCATCTTCTTGAAATGTACATTGTATCGCTGCCATCACGCCGTTTTATGTTCCACAGTCAGTCCTCAGTTTCACTGGCCAGCCTCCTAGCTCTGCCACACAGTTCAAATAGAAATTGGCAATAATTTCTGGATGGTTGTTTGACTTTGTGACTGTTAGCCACATTTTTCGACTCCAGCCATCGATACACCCATGTATTGGAAATCCATAAGGTTTTAATTTGTCGTATCCTTCGACGTGTTATGTGTAGTTTGGACCAGATGAGACGTAACTTCTTCTTTTAAGGCTTTTTGCCCTTCTCAGCTCATATCCTTCTGGATCCATTTCCCTCATAAGGTCAGCTAGAACATGTCTAGGAACTTGAATATTTTTTAGTCGTAGGGTATGCCACATACTTCTATATCCACCTTGGCAGCCTGGGCCACTAAGCTCATTCATGATTTGTTCCCGGACAACGTCCATATCAAAAGATGGCAATCTTCTTCTTAAGTTCAATTGCTTCAACTTATCTTTCAATGTTCTTACACACATCGTAATGCCATGAAACTTCAGAAAATTCAGTGATAACTTCGTACGTATAGCCTCTTGAAAAGTAATATGAAATTATGCTTTCCTCTTCCGGAGTACAGCTTATTGAACCTGAAGAAGCCATTTCAGATCAAATTCACATGAACGACACAAAAATGGCGCCTTTCAGTGACGTGGACCAGAGCTAGTCCCAGGTTCTGGTCGCTTTCAGCGTCAGGGTTAGTTACCAGTACTTTGAAATTTTGTTGTGTTTTAATTAATTTTGTTGTGTTTCAGTTTGCGTTTGTGTATCAGAAAATTTTATTGTGTTTTGAAAAAGATTGTTGTGTATCGGGAAATTTCGTTGTGTTCTGAAAAAGATTGTTGTGTTCTCGAAAAGATTGTTGTGTTCTCGAAAAGATTGTTGTGTTTTCGGAAAGATTGTTGTGTTCTCTAAAAGATTGTTGTGTTCTCTAAAAGATTGTTGTGTTTCAGAAGAGAAATTGAGTTGCTATTGTGTTTTGCCCCTATGGGCCACAGTACGTTTCGCTTTATTCTAGTCGTCAGCAAAATTGCTGTCGGCTTTGTTTCGTAACTTTGATCATGCTCGGTTCCACTTTAATTCGCTGCGAACGCAATCTCATGCATACGGCTTACTACCATTTTCCAGTTACCATGAACGGCCAAGGTTTTTCCGCGTTCTTACACGCTTAAAATATTCAACTTTGTCTAGACCAACTGTTGCAACTCCATCTCTGTCAAAACTTGATATGGTTCAATTAAAAAACGCAACAGTTTATCCAGACAAACTTGAATGTGAAGCGTGTTAAGACGCGGATAAACGTTGGCCGTTCACCGTAGCTTGAAAATTGTAGTAAATTTTTTGTTCGGTTTTGAATGACTTTGATTTACTTCGTGCATGGATTGTTACGCTATCAGCGGCATTGGGACTGGTGGTAAAAGAAATCGGCAACACAGTATTACTTTTTTCGGTTTGAGTGATTTTCAGCGTTTTCAACCTTTCTTGTGTTAACATCACTGCAAGGACCATCACTCCTTGGTTTAATGTTCACGTTGCAAAATCGTGTCTTTTGCTTGGTAAACGGTATTTTTTTCTCTTATTACGATTTTCTCCGGGTTTTTGATATTTTTAACTGATCTGGCTACACGCTTCAAAGTTCTTGACGCCGACCATAAAAATTTTAACTCAGCGCGACGCGAGTGAGTCAATAAAGTAATTGAGGGTATTGTTCCATGGTTCAACATGCCGATGGATGCTGAAACTTTAAAAAAAAAAAAAAAAAAAAAAAAACACGTTTCCTGGAAATTCTCCGGCCGCGGGAGACAGTATCCAAGAGAGATCACAGTAGACTTTATATTCTTTTTAATGATCACAGAATAACTCGGGTTTACAAGGGTCTTCGCTAAAAGGCGGCTCAATCGATATGTAAATTGGCAAGGTTTCTGATTAACAACTTATAGGGAGTGTACTTCCGTTCACACATGTACATATCTCTGTGGTTAAGGATTATATTACTATGTTGCGCAATGAGTGCCCCAGTCCCCGACACACTCCCCTATGTATGTTCCTGGAAGGGACTTACATGTTCACTCCTTGGACTGGGCACGAAACTTAAACAAATTTAGAATCGGCGTAACGTATTATAAACGGAAACTGGTATAAATGTTCGCACTCTGGAAATATGGTAAATAGAAAGATAAAATGACCTAGTGTCAATGTTCAAAGTTCTGGCTGCTCAGCAATTTGCTGTATCCGCACAGTGGCTGCAGCTGCGGCGTCTCTAACTGGTCTTGCCTGGTAGTTGAACTCAGGGGCAGTAGGGTTGAGTGTTGAGATAGGCTGCGAACATTCCAACTCTAACGGGTATAGATGCTGAATTGGACGTTCAAGGGTTTCTTTGCTTGTTTTCAGACTAGCAGCTCTGGTAATGCCATCTCCCCCCTTGATAAGCTTGGTGACAACTGCCAGTTTCCATTGACTTCGGTTTTTCTTGGCACTAAAGATTATGACGACTTCTCCCACACGTGGGTGGATCGTTTGCTTTCCTCCTACTCTACGATGACTTTCTCTAAGTCCTCGGACGTATTCGGTGGTCCACCGCTTCCACATAACTTCTTTGCACTTTAGGAGGAACTTGGCTCTTTTCCTCAAATCCTTTTCTGGCAGCTGATGTGGTTGCAGCTCGGGAAGGATGTTTGAGTCAATGTGCAGCATGGCGTTTGGGGTTAATACCGGAAGCTGGATGTCTTCTTCGAGATAGCTCAAGGGACGGTTGTTGAGAGCTATCTCAACGTCCAGGATTACTTCTTCTAGTTCCGCCCAACGGAGCGTTCCATTACCGATGGTTTTATAAAAGGCTGCCTTGAAGAGGCCAATCAGACGTTCAAACTGACCTCCCCACCATGGGGCTCGACTCAGATTGAACTGCCATGTAATGGTAAGGCCAACCAGGAGATCGTGAAACCTTTCGTCTTGCTCCACCTTCTTGAGCCATTTTTCTGCTGCTTTAAAAGTGGATCCATTGTCGGAGTAGATCCTCTCCGGTCTCCCTATTCGAGCAATGAATCGCTTTAAGCTAGCTATGAACTCGGGGGTTTCCATGGACTTGAGCAAATCAAGGTGGACGGCTCTGGTTAGGCTGCATGCGTACAAGGCCAGGTATGCCTTGCTCTCGGTCTTGGCTCTAGATGTGTAGCGGATCGGACCAGCGAAGTCAACACCTATTACTTGAAATGGTCTTGATCCCTCCGTTCTGTTTTTCGGTAGATTGCCTGGCGGTGGCGTTTGGTATGCCTTTGCGCGGAATCGTTGACACCAATAGCAGCCACCTCTCAACTTCTTGACGAGGCGTCGTAGTCTGGGAACCCAATATTTCTCACGAACCTTTGCCATGGTGAATCCAACGCCACCGTGTAGAGTGGACAGATGGGCATTGAAGACCAACTTGGCTGTGAAGGGGTGGTCGTCTGGTAGGTATATTGGGTACTCCCCCATTACTCTTCCTCGGCATTCTAGAACTTTCTGTTCGTTGTACTGGAGGTTTAACTGTAGTTGGTCTGCTTCAAAGTTGGGGTTTTGGTGAGCCGATTGTTGAGCTTGTTTGATCCACCACAACTCTTGATGCTGTATTTCTTCAGTGCTGATTGGGCCAGCGATTCTGTTTCTTGCCTGATTTCTGCAGTTGTGGATGAACCGCCACACCCACGCGCCAATTCGCAGAACCCTTGGTAGGGCGTGGGTTTCAAGTACTTGATCTAAGGCGTCGTGTTTGGGAATGCTAATGGATAGAATTTCTCGTTTCACTTTGGCTTCGGCCATGGTTTCAGCTGTAGGTTCTAGTATAATGTCAGGTGACCAACTTGATGGATCATTGAGCCAGATTGGACCGTGTTTCCAGAGCTCGTTGTTCACTACGTCTCCTCCTCGACTCCCCAAATCGGCTGGATTGTCTTCAGTTGGGACATGATGCCACTTGACGTGATTGTGTTGATGGATCTTGTGCACTCGGTTTGAGACGAATTGCCGGTACTCCCCTTGACCCTTGATCCAGTAAAGTGCTACGGTTGAGTCCAGCCAGCAATGAGCTTCGTGTGGCAGGAAGTTTAAGGCTGCTTGCACATTTGTTACGAGGTTCACGGCCATGTGACCAGCGACAAGCTCCAGCCTTGGTGTTGTAAGGTTCTTCTTGGCAAGCCTTGACTTGGAGCAAACCAGCTGCTGGGTAATTCCTTGATCTTGATGGACAACCGCGTAGACTGCAGCGCTGACTCCCTTTGAACTGGGGTCGCCGAAGGCATGAAGGACGAGACTCGATATCGGTTGGTGATAAGGAACAAGTGCACGCGGTACTGTCAGATTCTGAGTCAATGCGCCGCACCAGGCTTTCCAGCGTTTCAGTAACGGCCCTGGGAGTTGGGTGTCCCACGGAATCTTTTCGTCACAGATGTCGCGATATAGCTGTTTACCGACAAGCGTCACTGGTGACGCGAGTCCTAGAGGGTCGTAGATCTTCGCAAGGTGGGACAGCACGCCTCGCTTAGTTGTCTCGGTCTGAGTGGTTTGTAGAATAACGCTCACCGTGTCCTTTTCTCTGTCCCAAGGGAGATCTAATAGCTTTCCTTCAGAGGGCTTGGCTCCTCCTAGTTGTTGTTTGGCGTACGTCAATTCTTCACATGATGAACCACTGACTGCTTCCAGCTCCGGCACGTTTGAATGCCATTTGTGGATAGTAAATGAGGCGTCTTCGAACACTTCTGTGGTAATGACTTTCTTTTCTGCTGTAACTTTGACGTTCTCGCCACCATTCAGTAGGTCATCAACGTACAGGCCATCACGGATCTCCTTTATTAGCTCAAGATATTGCTTTTCCCATACGTTGAGATGTTGGTGAATTACTCCACCGAGGAGAAAAGGCGAGCACGTCATTCCGAAAAGAGCTCGGGTGAAACGTAGAATTGAAGTCTTGCTGCTGTTTGGAGGTCTCCAATGAAAGCGTAGAGCATCTCTCTCTTCTTCCTTTATTCGGACTTGAAGAAAGGCCTTCTTAAGGTCGCCAGTAAGCAGTACTGGGTAGAATCTTGACCTCACGAGGATATCCCATAGATGGCTTTGAAGAGGGGGGCCTGGGTGTAGGCAGTCGTTCAAGGATGGCTGATTCTCTCTCTCTCTTGCAGAGGCATCACATACGATTCGGAGTTTGGTACTTTCGGCATTTTCTCTGGTTACCCCTTTGTGTGGAATATAGAACTCTTTACCAGATGCGATCTCTGAAGCTGGCTCAACAACTCCTTCTTGTAGTTGCTCCCGGATTATGCTGTCGTACTCTTCGTACTGGCCAGTTCGTTCCAGTTTCCGGATTAGTTGCTCCAATCTTCTCTTACTTCCAGCTTCGCTCGTCGGAAGCGTGGGGTGATTCGGTTTCCATGGCAACTTAGTTTCGTACCAACCGGCTGGGCTTCGTTCGAGCTGCTCTTTGAATTCGTCATAGACTTCAACTTGATCATCTTTATGAGTGTCAGCAATGCCAAGCACATCCAGGGAACACAGCTGTTCATAATCCGCCAAGGCTGATTGAGTTAGCAGCACGGGACTTCCGACATCCTCTCTTCCCGGTGACATTAGGGTCCATCCAAGGCGAGTCTTCTCAGCCACAGGTTGGCCCGGGTTTCCTACTCTTTGCGCCGTACTTGTTTTAATTGTGGCATACTCGCTTGCTCCTAGGACTACATGTATAGGAATCTGAGGCCTTGTGTCGTTGTCTTCAATCTTAACTCCTTTGAGGTGACTGTATTTGCTTAGCACAGTCGCATAATTAGGGTTTTCAAGTGTTAGCAGCTGTGGCTTATGAACCTTCGTCAGTTCAATGTTTTCATGTCAAAAGTTCCATCTACTGCTCCAAGGGTCGCTGAATAAATCTCTACCTTGGTGGTGGATGACCCAAGCATCATGTCAATTCTTTTGGTTAATGTTTCTTTAGGCCTTTTGTTGAGAAGATTGATAAGCTTTGCCGAGGCGTACGAGCTTCCGGCACCAGTGTCGAGTAAAGCATGCGTC
>OX453281.1:14668148-14695648 GCA_949710005.1 Ricordea florida
AACTTTATTATCACACACTTTGCACGTCTGAATGGCCCTTTGAAAAGAATGAAATCATCTTTATTACAAACTGAACTAATATTCTGTCATATAATTTGTCTTGATTTCAAAATAAATTATAAAGTTAAAATTTATTTCATATTGTTACTTAGCCTGAGGACAAGTTCTCTAGAGGGGAATAAGGCCAAAAAATAAGGGAAGGAGGGGGAGAAGGGGAGGTTGCAGTTTACCCTAAGTCCTGCAAGAGAGCCTTCCTGTGGGCTGTTCTATGCATTATGCAGTATGTTTGTCTTTTTTTTCTTAATTATAATTATTATAGTATGATAACAAATTATATAATGTTTTATATGATTAACAAATAATTATCTTTTTGTCTGTGAAATATAATCTCAAATAATATTAGCCTTATCATAACACATTGTAGTGAAGATGTTATTACAGGGGTTGTAGACCGCTGCAAAGTTACCAGTCCACCGTGGTCAAACAATAATTGAGGCCACTTGTTTTTTCCATCTACTGGTGCAAACAAGTTTTTAGGTCAAAAATTCAAATATTTAAAAATTGCTTTGCATATCTTTTGCATTTGACCACAGTGAATGGCACCTGTATCAACTGTGGCCTCTCATGATTGGTGAAAGGTGCCAAGCAATTATTTTACTAATCAACTGTAGGTGGCAGCTTCACTGGCAAGTGCATTGTGAGAGGGCTGAATATCAATCAATGCTATGATTGATTAATAAATGTCAATTGATGTAAACTGTAATAAAAACACCTAAAAATAGTTACCGGGGTGAATACAAAAATTTAATGTTCTATATACATGCATGCATGCATGAATAAACATGCATAGGTTTAGCTGCAGTTACCGGTATGCAATATAAACATTTTTTTTGTTATTTACTCAAATAAAATCAAGCATCCTGGAAGCATCATTGACACTACGAAATGTCCTCTTAAAGACCAATATAATGTTAAAAGCAATCCCATGAAGTCTTTCATTTTGTTCTGAGTCTGTTACCTTTTTTGTAAACTGGTTTTGTAAAGAGCCCCTTATTGCAACAGTAATTGACTGACTTTTTCTATAATACCTGTGGTAACTGTTCTTTTTCAAGTAAGGCATTAAGTTGTTCAAGAAATGGGTGATTCTCTGAAATGGTTTCGATGTTACTGGTGGTAAGCTTGTTGTCTTCTTTGAGAAAAATCTCCTTGTACCCATCCAATGACACATTGTATTTAGCTAGTTTAGGTTGAAGATCATCACTTGGTAAAGCCTTATAAAAAATTTTCAGCTTGTTTTCAACTCTGAACACACCCAAACCAGCATCTTGTAGTTGTTGCATTGATTTTTGGACCGAACTGACATTTGGCCGACAATGGGATGAAAAACTTGTGTAAACACGGCGTGCAGTTGTGTATGGCCCTTTCATCATTAGCACTCTGAGAGTAACTTCCTCACTGGGGACACCTACTTTTACTGCCTTCGAAGGATTTATGTTGCAGACCTATGATGGATTGAAGAAATGAAATACATTTAAGTTTAACTAGGATTATGTGACTGCATTACAGAATTACTATAGAGCTTGGATGTGCATCTTGATTTTTCTGCCAAGAAGGGCAACATAATTAAATTATTGTTCATAAAACAAATTCATGATGAGTGTGGTCTTTTTTTGTACATGGATTATTGGAGGGTGGAGGGGGGGGGGTGCAAAATCACTTGGAATGTCTATCAAATATCATCCACCTTGCTATCCCCCTTTACCACTTTATATGTCCCCAATTTATATCTCAGTCCCGCGCCCCTGTCTCCTCTCAGTGGTAAGGAACAAACAAGGGGTTCTGCGACAATCAATATTCACTTGCAAGCTATTTTCTTTATTATTTTCAAAAAATGTTTGTTAGAATAATTTTTGGTCATGGAAGTTAATTTTAAAAGAAAGGCATTTTAATGATACAAATATTGCAAGGTGCCTGCAAATCATTGTCAAGCGGGAAACATCATCAAATGACTGGATTTTGTGTAAACCTAGTAAATGCAAAATCCTAGTGTTGTTTTTAATTATCCATGTTGCCATGGCAATAATCAAAAATGCAGATTTCAACCCCAGAACATAATGTGCTATAAATAAGTTTTCATTCATGCAACATTTGAGCTTTGTACCTACAAAGAGTCTCACATAACACCCCTATGAATGGAAACCACTCACAACCAACAACATGTATACAGTATCACTTACCATGCGTGACATTCCCTTATAAATTTCAAGGCTCTGGACCATAACAATTGCCATATTTAGAGTGTCCAGGCCAATACTATGGCTTGTTGGGCCTGTCTGAAGTTCCAATGCTTTTTTGAGACAGTCATACAGAACATGCATGCTGAGCTCCAGGCGCAGTACATGCTTATTTCGCTTGGAGTTGTTGACATTGGCTTCGACACCAATGGCGGTTCCTTGAGAGTTAGGCAAATGATCTTGTGGCTTGGCAAACTTAAAAAATGCCTCCTGTGCAGTAGCAGTAAGGGTGTACTTCACTGGGGGATTGTTGTTATGTTCAGCATAGATTTGCTCCAGCACTCCATTGAAAGACTGGATTGGAAAATGTTCCAATGCTCCACTATGTTGAGCCATAACCTCCAAGTCTTTCTGTTCTTTTCTCTGGTAGAAAAGAAGAACTCGTTCTGCAAAACCATTTTCTGCAGACAGCATCTTTGGCCAAACGGTTTGAAGGAACTGTTTGGGAGTAGTGAATGCTAGAAGTGAAGCTCTTGCCGAGGGTATCCCTGTGCGTTTGCCTTTGTTCCCCTTCAGCACGTACCAGCAGTCTCCGTCGAAACATTTGCACAAGCGTTCCAGCGTCAGGTTGGCTTGGGGAGACTTGGATAAACTTGTTATTTTCATTAAAAATGAATGTGCCTCGTCGATGCAGAGGACAGGGACTGTGTCTCCTGATACAAAATGATTGAACAGGCCGTTGGACGACGCGTCGTCCATCACAATACTTTTTTCGATTTTTGGTTCCAAATGTTCCACGATTGGATCTATACATCCTAAGTGGCAAGCGGGTGTTTTACCAGAACCCGAAGGCGCGATTACAACCGTAAAAAGGTTCCCCTTTTCTCCATAAGTTGAAAATACTTGCAATGTACTCTTTCCAATTCGCCTTTATCGTACAGCAGCCATCTTGGATTGACGTCATGTATTTTTGTCACCAATGCGAGGCCACGCGTGTAAAGGTCAACTTCCGGCGATCGAGAATTTGCCATCATGCCGAACAGAGATCACTGTTGCGTGCCGCAATGTCAAAATAATCGCTCAAAAATTATTCCAGGTCTTACCTTTCACCAATTTCCGAGTGATCAATCCCTTCGAAAGCAGTGGGTTGTCAAAATACGGCGAGACGTGGGCAAAAGCTTCAAGGTAAGTTGGTGACGTTATCGATGTCATTTTTGCGCACATGTATTTAAGCTTACATATTATCTGGCCCATTTCCAGATAACCAACAGCACAAGAGTCTGCTCTGTACACTTTAAGGAAGGGGATTTTAAGACCACTTTAACAGGGAAGCGTCTTCTGGAGAAGCATGCAGTTCCGAGTGTATTTTGCTGGTCAAGTTCACCCAGAAAAAGAAAATCTCCAAAGAAACGAGAAGCACCGCGTGCACGAGTGCGATTATTCGATGTAAGCGTGTCATCGCCTGCTACTGCCACTGCCACAGGTAAATTCATGTTGTCACTATTGTTTTAAACATTTATTGGTTAAAATGGTACTTATATGTTTTCATTTTAATCCATAGCATCAACTTCCAGCGACCAAGTTTCTGATGAGGAAATTCCAATGGAGGGCCAACCGGAACTGTCACCCTGTGCATCCTCTTCTGTTCTTGTCGACTCCCCCGAGCCCATATACACACCTACCTTGAACTGCCACGATTACATTTTTTCTGGTGAGCCTCCCAAGACCACAGAGGAGCTGCTTGAAGCAGCTCATCAGAGAATTGGGGAGCTGGAGGCAGCACTGGAGAAGCAAACAATATATGTACAACTAAAAATGAAACCCAACAGCAGTGTTAAGTTTTACACAGGTTTTCCTTCCTTTGATGTGCTTGTTGCAACGTTTAGAGCTCTGAGTCCCACTGCACAGAATATGTATTCTTGGTCCCAAATGCAGCGCCTTAGAAATAAAGGGATTAGGGATGTTGAAGGCCTAAGGCAAACTATGCGAGGCTGCAAACTAAGTTTATTTGACCAGTTCTATTTAGTTCTTCAAAAGTTGAGGGTTGGTACTTTAAACCAAGTATTAGCTGATAATTTTAATATTTCCCAAACAACTGTAAGTAGGGTTTTTATTTCTTGGATAAATTTTCTTTATTTCATGCTTGGGAGTATTTGTATCTGGCCATCTCGGGCAAAAATCCAGAAGTACATGCCTAGTTGTTTCAAGTCTCTGTACCCAGACTGCAGGGGTATTATTGATGCATCCGAGATAAAGGTTCAGGCACCATCAAGTTTAGTGTTAAATAGTGAAATGTATTCATCCTACAAAAGCCACACCACCTACAAGGGTAATGTTGTTATTTCACCATCAGGGGAAATAATTCACATAAGTTCTTTGTTTGAGGGGTCAATATCAGATAAAGAGCTGGTCAAGCAATCTGGTCTCTTGCCATTGCTCCAGCCTGGAGATCAGATTATGGCTGATAAGGGCTTTGTAATACAGGATCTACTCACACCTCTTGGTTGCAGTGTAGTGATGCCATCATTTTTAAGCAGCAAGCAACAGTTTTCGAAAGGTGAACTCCTGGAGAGCAAAAAAATTCACAACCTTCGAGTGCATGTTGAAAGGGCCATTAGAAGAGTCAAGGAGTTTCATTTTTTTGATAGGGTCATCCCACTAACCATTGCTGGCAGCATCAATCAGATATGGACAGTGTCATGTCTTATTACAAACTTTCAGGGACCTTTATTTTATGAATGACTTCCTAAACTAATGCATGATAAATACACCACAAATCCTTGCTTACTTGATTTTAAGGGTAGGTGCCTAAGCACACATGTTCAAAAATGATATCATTTGTTGCATTCCTTTTTCTCACCTGTAGTTGCTCATCTTGGAGGGAGCAAGAGGTCAAAATGTAGAATTTCACAGTCTATAATAACATGTATATGTTAAAATTGCTATTAGAGTTGAGTCATATTCTTTCGCTTTGTTATTGCAATCAAGTAAGCAAGGTCTAGGGCACAGATACAGAAAATTATAGTAATTTTACATGTAATTGTTATTGATAATTTCAAAAGCTTTTTGTGTAAAAGGTTCAGGAGTCTTAATGAAAATAACTGTCTAACAAGGCTCACAAGATGAGGAATGCTCATTGAGACTATGATATGACACAATAAAGTCTTGAAAATTGTTCACAGTAAACATACTATGTGAATTTCTTTGATACAATACAAAACCATCCTTTTGTCATTAAATTGCCTCAAAAGCATACATTCATTGAACACAAGCATTAAATGTCAAAATAGAACTGATTAAGCTTTTCAAGCATCTCTGAGAAAAAGGTAGGATTAAAATAAACTCTTTCACAGTGGAACTCACTGCGGCAAGAGACAAAAAATCCTCCCAAGCACTACCTGTCAAACCGATACAGCCCATGGTTTGATAATAATACCCATGAGTCCTTCTTAGACTGTATGCACCACTCCTACCATTGTGTTTTAAGTAACTTAAATCAGACAAAAAGTCTGATGGTGAGGATTTAATTTCTAATAATCCCCATGGCTCATTTTCAGAAGGGTCATAAACCCTTCTGTCAGGACTACAACCAAGGTGGGGTAAGGAAGGGTTGATAACAAAACCAACCGGATAAACATCCCTTCCAAAGTGACTTGCATATTGGTTTGCTGCATCATCTTCATGCTGAATGCCATATCTCATGGCAGCTGTTTGCACTACTTTTCCTCGCAGCAGACGCGCTGAAAGGCTTTCCAGATCTTTCCTTCGTGAACAGACTGCTTTAAAATTTGACGCAGTCAAGCGGTACTTTCTTAACCGATGCCAGTCCCGTGACATTGATTGCTCTCTTGTGATTCGCTCATATTCAAGAGCTTGATCTAAAGATACTTGAAGGGAATTGAAGTGTAGCAGCTCTTTCTCAGCAAGGACAGTTGGCTGGTGCCCCAAATCTGGCAAGTCAAAATCTGGCACTGGATGTGCAAGGTTTCCAGAGCTTTGTCTACTTGTTTGCTGCTGCTGATACTTGTTTGCTGCCATTCTTTCGCAGCTACCGGGACAACTTCTTCGAACGGCAGCATAACGTCCGCCAGTTTCGCTTCCAAATCCTCAACACTGCGAATTTCGCTCTCGCCGTCCATGTTTTAACTCGAAGAGCACGCCAAAACCAGATGTTGAGCGGGAAAACTATAATAAACATCAATAAACATATATAAGGCAGCTAACGAGGAAAATGTTAAAGCCACTGACCATTTAGCACTGCTGGCTCAGTACAGGAGGATTCAGGGAGAGCTGGGGAGGGAGGATTCTAAACGGGTGGTGGCTGGGAACAAGAAGAGCCAAGGGAGAGCTATGGGGAACTACAGGACCCAGGAGAACCCCGAAAACCAGAAGAACCAAGAGAACCAGAAAAACCAAGAGAACTACAAGAACCACGAGAACCAGAAGAACTACGAGAACCACAAGAACCAGAAGAACTACGAGAACCACAAGAACCAGAAGAACTACGAGAACCACAAGAACTACGAGAACCAGAAGAACCAGAAGAACCAAGAGAACTAAGAGAACTACTAGAACTACAAGAACCACGAGAACCAGAAGAACCAAGAGAACCACGAGAACTACGAGAACTATGACAACCACAATACCCATCAGTAAGAACCAAGAGAACTATGAGAACCACCTGAGCGCTTAAGTCTTGATGTTTATTTAGTAATTTACGTCAGTTGCATTCGATTTCTGTGACGTAAGTTGTGAGGTTTTTACACCGAGGTAAAGCCCTTAGGTATGCGAATTTGGTGACGGGCGGCACGTTAGATTTGTCAATAGTCTCAGAATATTGACCCCAAAATCTCGGCCAGTCAGCGTAGGTACCATTAAACTTGGAAATGACGAGCTTCGGTAGTTTTGCCTCGCTGGCAGCGGTTACTCCGGGCGACTTTACTTGAGCCTTGGTTTGAAGATCATCTTGCATCTCATGGAGTTTTATTTCGAACTGCAATTTCTCTTCGCGTTCTTGCTTTTCTGCCTCCAGTTTTCGTCTATTTAACCATTCTTCAAGATTTTCGATATGAACATCCGCAGCTTCTATTTTTGCGTCGATTTCATCGTTCCACGTGATTATGTCTTCATCGCTGATCTTAGCGTCTATCTTCAATCCTTCTACCGTTCTTCGCGCTTTGTCGACTTCGGTTACCAATTCCTTTAGATTTGACAATTGTCTCTCTACGGCAGATCCTTTGCCACCTTTTAAGACTTCGTTGGCTTTTACTTGAGCTCGCTCTAGTTGTTTTAGTTTAGTCGTGAGGGTAGGTTCGGCCTTTTCCATGGTTTCGAGGTTTAGGCGTCGGCTTCGTTGTTTGTTCGACTTCAAAGTATAAGGCGAATTGAGGACGTTAAAATATACTCACAACAGTCCTGGCGGGGTCGCCACGTTTCCTGGAAATTCTCCGGCCGCGGGAGACAGTATCCAAGAGAGATCACAGTAGACTTTATACTCTTTTTAATGATCACAGAATAACTCGGGTTTACAAGGGTCTTCGCTAAAAGGCGGCTCAATCGATATGTAAATTGGCTAGGTTTCTGATTAACAACTTATAGGGAGTGTACTTCCGTTCACACATGTACATATCTCTGTGGTTAAGGATTATATTACTATGTTGCGCAATGAGTGCCCCAGAGAGTAGTATATGGGGGTTTCTAGCACACAATAAATTTCTGTCAAATTTGGGTCATTTTTCTGTCAAATTTGGGTCAGATTTTCAGCACAATAAATTTCTGTCAAATTTGAGTAAAAACAAAGATTAACCAAGGATTTATAAAGTGCGAAAAAAATATTTGAAATTATGATCTAAAGATTTGAAATAAACTATTAAAATGGAGCAACTACGCGGTTTATTAATGACACAATTGAGACCTCTAGCTAAATGGTATAATATTGAAAAATGGTACCGAATAAATAAAGAACCACTTATTGAAACGTTGTGGAATATTACTGAAGTCAAAGATAATATTACAGAAATCATAAATAATATTCAAGAAATTATTGAATCACTAAATACCAATCCATATAGAACCGATCAGAATACTCCTCTGCAAATTCCTAAAAATAATGTACAAAATGATACACTAGAAAAAGAAGAT
The DNA here is from genome assembly GCA_949710005.1 of Ricordea florida. Lineage (NCBI taxonomy): Eukaryota > Metazoa > Cnidaria > Anthozoa > Corallimorpharia > Ricordeidae > Ricordea > Ricordea florida. Next base: position 14,676,524 of record OX453281.1, read on the forward strand.
GAAGAATGGGAAAAAATTAAGAATAATGCAAAATCTCGTAAGAGGCAAAAAAAGTATCATCGCGAAAAAAGCCAAGAAAGAAATATGAAACAGCCAAAACTTGAAACTGAACTTCCAAAAACACAACTAACAAAAAATTTTATGAATGGTGAAAGAAATTATGAAAAGGAGGGTGCAAAACCAAAAACAAAACCTACTCCTAGAAAAAATATTCAAAAAAGAAAACTCGCGCCTAATTTTATAAAACCACAAAAGCCATCAAACAAAACTTTTAATACACCGATTGCAAATATGGCGGCGAGCGCACCATAGTGAGGCTGTTCAGTAGTAACCGTTGCTAAGGCGAAGCATTTTCTGTTTTTGTACGCCAGTGCGTGTTCGAGTACACAGCTTTTAAGCCGCTTTCTTTTGTATTTATCGGAAAGGAGTATAAATACGTGAAATACGACGAAAATAACACGATTCTCTACTTCGAAAGTGGCTTCAGTTTGGTATGTACGCTTTTATTGATGTTTTGCCAAGCTGATATGAGAAAGTAGTTTCGTGCACTGTTTGCCGAAACCGTAGCCGGAATATTTATTGTGATTTGAATTTCATTGTATTAAAAGTGACTTAACAGTCTCATTTTTGTTAATGGTTCTCTCACATGTTTAGAATTTTAGTTCTGGTGTGTTTACTGGTGAAATATGCCCGATAACTGTTGCGTGCCTTTGTGTTGCAAGAGCGGCTATCGCGTCGGGGCGGATGGGAGAAAGGTTACCTTTCACAACCTTCCAATAAAAGATCCTGTTAGACTAAAGGTACATCTTTTTAATAGCTTAATTCCTTCGACGACTTGGAGTTTTCGACGCTTTCAAGCGATCTTGATGGAACCCGGGGAAACAAGCCTGGAAGACGTAGGAAACTTGGTAGTATGGATGAGTTTTTCATGGTCCTGGTCAGAATGAGACTTGGGTTATTTGAACTTGATTTGGCACATAGATTCCGGGTGCATGTTTCTACAGTTAATAGGATTTGTATTTCGTGGATCAATTTTATGTATCTAAAATTTGGGTACCTAAATATTTGGCCAGACAGGGAGGCTATAAACAAAGCAATGCCCCAGTCATTTCGGGATAAATACCCTAACACAAGGGTTATTATTGACGGTACAGAAATTAAGTGTCAAACCCCTTCCTCTCTGGTATTGCATAGTGAAACTTTCTCTACCTATAAGAGCCACACGACATTCAAAGGACTGATTGGTATTGCCCCCAGCGGTCATATAACTTTTATTTCCCAACTGTATGCTGGTAGTATATCTGACAGGGAGCTAACAGTAAGATCAGGTCTACTAAACATGCCCTTTTCCCATGGTGATGTGGTGATGGCTGACAAAGGGTTCACCATTTCTGACCTTCTTGAGCCTATTGGTGTTGGCCTGAATATCCCACCCTTTCTTGGATCAAGAAGTCATCAGACCCCTTCAGAAGTCATTGCAACCCAGGAAATTGCTTCAGAGAGAATACATGTAGAAAGAGCTATAAACAAAGTAAAGAACTTCCAGATTTTTAATCAAGTAATTCCACTTTCTTTGGCTGGCAGTCTGAATCAAATGTGGACTGTTTGTGCTATGTTAACAAACATGCAAAACCCCATTATTTCTTAGCTCAATTTTTTCTCCTGAGTCAGTTCAATGTAAATAATACTATTATGATACAATATGTTTGACATACTCTATAAAAATAAAACATGTCATGATGCTATGATGTTACTTGCTGTTGCAGAAGTTACTGTACATGTTGTTACAGCACATGCGCCAGCTGGCACTTCTTGTGCTTTTAAATATTTAGCATAATGTTTAAAGAAAAACTGCTCTAATTTCAACAACATATTAGCAAAAAAATCAGCATCAAAATAAATACGTTGAATCACCATCCCCTTAAATGTATAGGTGACAAAATCACACCACTTTGTCCCGGTTATTCCCATCTGCCCCTGAACTTGGTAGTAGTACTTGTGGCTTGTCTTAAGTGCTGGGAAGTCATCTTTCATTTCCAGATGAAAATGACTGTCACCAGAACAGGCTGTCTCTGGGGTGACATTCCTGTGTTTGAAAGGGCATTTAATTTCAACAATCCCGTAAGGGTTGTCCTCTGTCTCATCAATGACCTTACTGTCTGGTGAGCAGCCAAGGAATGGGTATGCAGGGTTTACAACAAAGCCTGATGGAAAGGTCTTCACAGGGTGGCCACTGTGTTTCAGGTAATTGTGGTACTGTTCAAGGGCTTTACCTTCATGTTCAATGCCATGCTTTAAGGGCTCTGGTAAATTTCTTAGGTTAATGGAGGTATTCTGGTCTCCAACTAGGCCCTTGAGAAAAGCACAGCTTACAGATTTCCGACTCAGGATGTCTCCAAATGTAGAAGCTGTAAGTCTGAGTCTCCTTTCAGACCACCATCTGCTACTGCTACGCTGTGATTGTGTCTCAGCCTCAAGTGTGGAAGTAGCATTTTCACTAAGTCTTAGGGAGTCATAAAATTGACGATGTTCAATGGGGCACTGAGTTATTGTAAAAAGGGGGAAAACTAAAGATATTGGGAAAGGAGGAAAAATTGTTCTTGGTATTTCATTAATGTTACGTTGCTTGGACAGGTCAATATTACATACCACTTTGAAGTTCCCTTCAGTGGGTGCAAGCTGATAGCTTAAATAGCCTCCCAAGGGTGCTGGCCCAACCTTAGTAGGTACCTTTCGATCTCCAGCAGTCATGTACAAACTGATACCAAACCTTTTGTTTACCTGTTGCAAATGGGCCTTAAAATTTTGAATTTCGGTGCTGCTGGGGACTGCCTTGAGCGCAGGATACAATGAACAGGTAATACCAGGTGACGTTTGATGTAAAATACTATCCCCACCTGGCATATCTAATTTAGGCTTCTTAAAAATCATATCCATTAATGGCTCTGAGGAAATATTTCTCCCCCTGGGCTTGTGCCACTGTTGGGGAAGGGAGGTGCAAACCAAATCATGAGGAAGCAATTTAGTTTTTGTAATATAATAGTGGGAAACAAGGTACATCAGGCCTATGGCATGGTTGCAGAACCCTAGAGACCCAGCTACACAGCTACAAGATGCTGCTAGGACATCGTGAGGGTGCTCAGTTCCAATGGCTAATCTTATTTTATGCGGGGCTTCACTTTTTCGAAGACTTCGGTAGCAACGGGCTCTAAAATAGAAAGTCTTGCTTTCTTGGTGATGCTTAGCCAAAACGTTGTGCAGATATCCTTCGATAAAGAAACTGACACCACGTTCAAACGGTTTCATGACCATGTAGTCTGGGGAACTTTGAATGTTCTTTCCCGAGGTTTGAACATATCTCACTATGTTATTATAAGTGAACGGGGGAAGGTCTTCCAGACATTTGCTCATATTATCCTCCGTGGGACAGAATCGGAACTTCTCTTCGTTCTCCCTAAGAAGATCCACGTCGGTTTTTTTGATTTGATCACGATAAACGGTTTCCGCTCGATCGTCATTTACAACATTGTTTGCAGTTTGACGATCGTCCGTTGGCAAGGATTTCTTTTCTAAGACCTCCTTAACTCTAGAAAAGGACATAAGCAAACGACGCCACATGTTCAATTTGCAATCGGAAAGTCGAGAATAAAATGAAACGAACGGCAAAGATGCGTAAAATTTTATTTCAGAAACACGAGGCAATTACTTTGCAACGAGCTGTGCCTTGACTTTTAACCCTTTGAGGCTGACATTATTCGTTCGCAGAAGTTGCCTGAGTTCCCCCACATGCATCTTCTCTACGGGCCTTTCCATGCTCTTCACTAGTCTGAACATTTTCAGGTTTCAGGAAAAGAAAACATACAGTGGAGATCAACGAGGAATTTCAATGAAGTACTTCGTCACGATCCCGTTTATCGCCGCGACACATTTACATAACAATGCAAAAGCAAACCCTACTATAATAAAAGCACTGACCTTCGAAGCAGTTCAGCTGTGTATTTAGAATATCTGGGGCCTAATTTTTCCCAAAACGTATTTTCTCTGGATGTATTCTGAGCTAAGTACACGCTGCAAGATACACTTGAAAGGTTCTAACAGAACCGCTCAGCCCTTAGCAACGGTTACTACTGAACAGCCTCACTTTGGTGCGGTCGTCGCCATATTTGCAATCGGTGTATTGGGGAAATTATTCATTTAAGGTGATGGCTAAAGATGAGTTTTCAAAAAAGCTTGCAGAATTAACCAATGAAAATGTATTAAAACTTACTAATAATAAACAACCAAAACCAAAAAGACAGGTAAATATATCTGATAGTGTGAGAGATGAATTGAATGAAGAAAAAGAAGAAGAATTTAATATAATAGAACGAGAGACAGCATTGAATAGATATTTGAAAGTATATAGGATAAATGGAAGGAAAGGGTATGATCCTAAAACTTACCTAAATAAAATAAAAGAAAAAGTTGTGGATTTAATTAATAATAAAAAGAAACCAATAAAAATAAAATTTATATTAACAACTAAGTTAATAAAAGAGTCTCCAGATACAAATCGTATTGAAGAAGAGGTTAGAAAATTCTTTCATTCACTTACAGAAATAATTACTGATTCAGATGATATAACCAAATTGTATGATACTATGGCAAATCACATACTAAAGGAGTATGAAAAATATTTAAATAATGGTTATAAATGGAAATTTAGCAATATAATATGCCTTGATATTGGAATAACACCATACAAACCGCTTAAGGGAAGTTCATATATTCCATTACCAGTAAAATTAGAAGCAAAAAAGGCAATTATTAACCAACAGAATTTTAATGATAATGAATGTTTAAAGTGGGCAGTAACTGAAGCTGTATTTCCAAGAGATAAAAATCCGCAAAGAGTAAATAATGAATTAAGAGAAAACTCAAAGAACTTTAACTGGACTGGAATAGAGTTCCCAGTTTCATTAAAAGATATTGATAAGTTTGAAAGGCAAAATCCCTACTATATTAATGTCTTAGGATATGAAAATGATTATGTATTTCCTTTAAGAATAAGTGATAATCAATTAGGAGATAATGTGATCAATTTAATTATGATATCAAATGATGAAAATAATCACTACTGTTGGGTAAAGAGTTTAAGTAGACTTTTATCAGCTCAAGTTAGTAAACATAAATGTAAGAGGCACTTTTGTGTTAGATGTTTTAACTCATTTCGGGAAATAGATTCATTAGAAAAACATACCGAATACTGCAACAAAAACAAAGCAGTTAGGATTGATATGCCAAAAGATAAAAATGGGAATCCTTTATTTATTAAATTCGTTAATTATAAAAATAAAATGCGAGTGCCATTTTTAGTGTATGCCGATTTTGAGTGCTATACAGAGAAAATTGATATAGATATAAGTTGTCTAGATAATAGTAAAAGCTTTACACAAAAGTATCAGAAACATAAAACATCTGGATTCTGTTATTATATAAAGTGTTTTGATGAGAATATATTACCAACAAACTTTGAAAAACTTGTAAGATATACTGCAAAATCTCCAGATGATGATGTAGCACAGATATTTGTAGAATATTTAGAGAGAGATATTAGAAGAATTTATAATGAAATAATAAAACCAAGAAACAAAAAGTTCTATTACTATAAAAAAAGTAATATGTCTGAAATAGATAAAAAAGACTATGAAAATGCTAATAAATGTCATATATGTGAGTGTGAATTAGGAGAAGATAAGGTATTAGATCACTGCCACCTTACAGGAAAGTATAGAGGAGCAGCTCATAAAGATTGTAACTTGAATTTCAAGATTTCAAAGTTTATACCTATAGTATTTCATAATCTATCAGGATATGATTCTCATTTATTTATTAAGAATCTTGGAAAAACAGAGGGTGAAATAACCCCCATAGCAAAAAATGAGGAAAAGTATATATCTTTCTCAAAAAAGATTGTAGTTGATGAATTTATAGATAAAAAAAGTGGTGAGAAAAAGATAGTTAAGAGAGAAATGAGATTTATAGATTCATTAAAATTTATGTTAACCAGTCTTGATGGTCTAGTTGATAATCTTACAAAATGTGGAAAGTGCGACTCGTGTAAACCAGGAGATTGTATAAAGAAATACATTGAAGATGGTAAGATAATTAAGTATGAAGGTATTGGTAAATGCGGCCGATGTAAGAATTGTAATTTAGCTGAAAGTAAATGTCTTTCACCATCAGATAAATACCTAAATGAAGTTAAAAAGTATTTTAAAGGTGATGAATTAAAGCTAGCGTTAAGAAAGGGTGTATATCCATATGATTATATTGACAGCTTTGATAAACTAAATGAAACCCAACTTCCACCAATGGATGCATTTTTCTCAAAACTAAATGATGAAGATATAAATGAAGAAAATTACCAACACGCTAAAAATGTGTGGAAAACTTTTAATATGAAAACATTTAGGGAGTATCATGATCTATATCTAAAGTTAGATGTATTATTGTTAGCGGATGTATTTGAAAATTTTAGAGATGTTTGTATTAAAAACTATGGATTGGATCCTGCTTGGTACTATACCTCGCCTAGTTTATCTTGGGATGCTATGTTAAAGTTAACGAAAGTAAAATTGGAGTTACTAACTGACATTAACATGTTACTTATGTTTGAACAAGGTGTAAGAGGAGGTGTATCTCAGATTTCAACTAGATATGCTGAAGCAAACAATCCATATATGAAAAAATATGATCCAAACAAACCTAAAAAATATATCATATATATTGACGCAAATAACTTATACGGAGGAGGAATGAGTAAACCACTACCTACTCATGGTTTTAAGTGGTTTGAAGAAGAAGATTTTGGAAATTGGAGAAATATGCCATGCGTAATCGAGGTTGAATTAGAATATCCTGAACATCTTCATGATTTACATAATGATTACCCACTAGCTCCAGAGAGACTTGTTGTTAATAAGGTAGAAAAATTAATCCCAAACCTAAAAAATAAAACAAAGTATGTAGTTCATCGAGAAACTCTAAAACTTTATGAAAGTCTGGGATTAAAAGTTACAAAAATTCACAGAGGTATTAAATTCAACGAGTCTGCATGGTTAAAACCCTACATTGATTTGAATACTAAACTAAGATCTCAAGCAAAGAATGATTTTGAAAAAGATTTCTTTAAGTTAATGAACAATTCTGTATTTGGTAAAACCATGGAAAATATTAGAAAAAGGGTAGACATTCATCTAGTTACAAATAAAGAAGATGCAGAAAAATTAATAATAAAACCAAACTTTAATCATTTTACTATATTTAGTGAAGATCTGGTAGCTATCCATATGAATAAAAAAAGATTAACATTTAATAAACCTGTTTACTTAGGTATGTGTATTCTAGATTTAAGTAGAGAAATAATGTATGAATTTCATTATAATTATATCAAAAATAAATATGGAGAAAAGGCTAAGCTGTTGTTTACAGATACAGATGGTCTTGTATATGTTATAGAAACAGAAGATTTTTACAAGGATATAAGCCCAGATGTTAGAAAAATGTTTGACACAAGTAATTATCCTAAAAACCATCCATCAGGTATAGAGACGGGCATGAATAAGAAATTAATCGGATTTTTTAAAGACGAAGCTGGCGGAATGATAATTAAGGAGTTTGTGGGATTGAGAGCGAAGTTATACGCTTATCTGACTGAAAATGATGATGAAGTAAAGAAATGCAAGGGAATGAAGAAAGAAGTTATAAAAAAGAAAATAAAATTTAATAATTATAAGGAATGTCTATTAACAGGGGAAAAACAATATAGAAAGATGAATGTAATTAGAAGTCATTTACATGATGTTTATACAGAAACAATTAATAAAGTTGCACTATCTTGTGATGATGATAAAAGAGAAATTTGTAAAGATAATATACATACTTTTGCTCATGGACATTATCTTTTCAAAACAGAATTAGGCGGCAATTCAGTATCATAGGGTATAACCTGTAATTCTTCCCTTACAAACCCACGTCTTGGCCCATCCAACAAATAATATAAAACAGGCTGATTAGGCGAAATCACACTTTTAGAAATATCATAAACTTTGATACTCCAAATTGGATCTGTGGCCCGTCTTTTTTCACCACCTTCAAGTTCTCCGGGCGATAATAAATATCTAACTTTAGAATAAGATGGCAGTCTAGCCTCATCAAGGCCCACAACTCGTTGATAATTTTTAGGATTAATATTTACCTCTTTCATTTTTATAGCTTTATCGGGCTCTTTACCAGTTATTCTTGTTGGTGTATTATTCAAAGTTTTCAAAATATCTGGTAATCGTTTCACCCACACTCTTGATCTTTCATCACTAATCATTTCTTGTGCATATTGATGACTAAATAATCTTTCACCTAATATTCTGTTTGCGTTTTCAACAAACGCCTGGGATCTATGATTTCCAGCTTCACTCCTCTGGATTTTTACATTATGATAATTCATAAGTTTTGTAACCTCGCCCATAAATTCTTTTCCTGGATCAACCATTAATGTTTTGGGATATTTTAACTTTCTGGAATATATTTTTGTAAAAGCATTTGAAATTTCTCGACTTTCTTTTGAGGTTAATGGTTCAGCATCTTTGTATCTTGAGGCAACATCAACCACAACTAATGCATATTTATATGTTTTTCTTCCCACTCTATCATGTGGTAAAAATAATAAATCCGCTTGGTGAATCTGATTAGGTTTATCCACGGTCCAGTGAGGCCTAGGAATATACTTTGGATCTGGTAGATATATTTGCCATATTGCCTGTTTTTCAAGCCATTTTTTAGCCTCATCTTCAGTTACTTTCACTTCGTGGGAGGGCTTTGCCCGATTAGCTTTATCAGCTAATTTATTAATCGCAGAATATCCTTTCCAATATCCATCAGTTGAATAATATATTTTTGATAATATTCTTTCGTTACTCATTTAAAGATTACCCCGCACTTCCTTAAAATAAATATGACAAACGTATCTGAAAAAATTAACCCAAACAGGATTCCAAGAGAGCCACTCGGTTTGAAATCGGAATCAACATTGCATAGAATTACGCTAAACCCATCATCAGCTAATCCAGGAGAAACACTATATATAAATATTCCTAAACTTTCTGAAAATTTAGTGATTGTACCAGGAAGTGTATCTATAGTATTTAACTTGACTGTTGAAGGGCATGAAGATAACACCCTAGTGAATAATGTAGGTAGTAACCTTGTATCCAGATTCAAGGTTCTTTTTGGAGGTGAAACACTACAGGATACTCAAAGATATGACCTATTTCAAACATACCATGACTTATTCTTAACAGAGGAAGAACGGGAGGATAGATTAAAAAAAGGCATTTCTTCTGAAAATATGAGAAAGCTGCGGACAAATGCGGGGGATAAGGTGGACACAGACGCAAAAGAAGTAGCTCTTGCAGTAGTACACAACACTAAGTACCATATACCACTAAACCATCCTATTCTCAGAGATCATGGGGTTTTTTACCCAAAGGCGTTAGATCATCAAATAATCTTTGAGATTACACTAGCTCCAGTTAACGATATTGTTGTTTATTCTGACAAGACAAAAACTCCAACTTACAAAATCACAAACCTTGAGTTGGAATATTCTTGTATATCAAGCGAATACTTAGCTCGTGAGGCACAAGCAGCTTATCAGGTTGGAAAGGGGTTCTTTTATGAGAATGTAACTCTACACAAAACGTTCATCATATCAAGACCCACAGACAGCGTTATAAACCAGCATATTAATCTACCTAGAAGGTCAATTACAGGGATTTTATGCTTGTTTACACTGCCATATGGTGAAGGAGCACGCAACTCTGAATTTTTTTTCAATCCAGGTATAACATCAATCAATATCGATGTTAGTGGTGTGCCAAACCGTTTCTACTCTAAGGGAATGGTACCTTCAGACCTATGGGAGTCGGTAAAGAAACGTTTCAGCGGCTCCTCCCGATGGTCGGTAAAGGAAAAGGATTTTTATGGTAAAAAGTTTGCTCTGTGGTTAGATTTGAGAACTCACCCAGATAATGATATTCATGGAGGGGGTCTAGCCTTAAATAACGCACAAGATGGTATAAAAATAGAAATGAAGAGAAAAGTTAGTGGGTCTGGTATTATGACTTGTTACATGTTTGTGGTAGCTGATGCATTAATGGAAATCATGAATTCAAAATTAAGATCTATAATGTACTGACCATCGAGCAAAGCTCTCCCGGTTAAGCTGGAAAGGGAAGAAATTAGTTAAAAGAAATACCCGAATGAAAGAAAAATATGGAAGAATTACGAGAAAAAATTCCTTTTCATTGCATTATAACTGGTCCAACAAATTGTGGAAAGACAAAGTACATAATTGATAAACTCCGAGGTCCATTCCGAAAAGTTTTTGAATACATTGTTTTAATATGCCCGACTTATGCTAAAAATAAAACCTATCATAATTTTGCTCGAGGAGATAAAAGTTTCTTTGTATTATCGCCCGATTCCAGTAATGTTGATGAGATTAATGAATTGTTAACTGATTGCCAAACTTTATTCTCTGGAACAAATACTTTAATAATTTTAGATGATTGCGCTGTTTCTAATGATTTGAAAAAACGATCTAATAAATTTATAGATTTAGCATTTTCTGGAAGGCATCACGGATTATCAATGTGGGTTTTAACCCAGCAATTAACATCGATAGCAAAACCATTCAGGGAAAATGTAGCCTGCGCTGTTACTTTCCATAATCCATCGCAGAAAGGTATGAAAATGTTTTGTGAAGATTATGGTGGTGATTTAGACCCTGAAACTAGTAAAAAATTTATGCAATTATTAAAAACTGAAAAATATTCTAGGCTTTGTTTATCTTTACGTCACCCATTTAATTGCTATTTGGAAGTTCCAAACGGGGCAGCCTGAAGTTATAAATTTCCGACTCGCGGGGCCCTAACAGGCTTAAAGACCTGGCTGTAGGTAAGAAAATTGTAAAATGGCAGAAGTTGAAGATTATATTGAAGAAGAAAAGACTGAGGTAAAAGATAATTATAATAATGAAGTTGAAATAAAACAAGAATCACTAGCCATCCTCGCAGCTCTTGGAACTACAAAGGAATATTTGGGAGTTGATATGAGTCTGGGTGATATAAAAAAATTATCGGTAAAAGACATTGAAAAATATTATAATAGATATCAGGCAGTATTGGGTAAGAAAATTAATGGCGGGTTGGTAGATTCGTCACTTCAGTTAGTTTCTAAAGTTATTTCTTACATGATTCCTGTGGATGATATAGAAGCTCTATGTGTTGACTTGAAAAATGATGATTTAGTTAATCGCGAACTGACAAACATTGTAGGTTTATTAGCATTGAAAGCAGGAAGGTTGACAGCGCTTGCTAGCGGGCTATTCCAGGTTGCTAAACATGTTAAAATAGGTAAAATACAAGAAGTTACAAGTACAATTACAGATGATTCTAACAAAACTGAGCATACTACCGAGAACAGCTGATTTAAAGATTATTTGCTTTGTTAAATAAAATAACGATGTCTGGCCAAAATGAACGAAGTAAAGGAGGAACAGAAGTTGTTGAGCAAATTACAATGGATCCAGATCCTAAAAATAAACGTAATGAAATGAGAGAGAAAGATCCTAAAAAGGTTGCGGCTGGTAAGAAACTAGCAGAACACAATAAAAAAGCTAGAGAAGCATTAGCTAGGGAGACCCTACGGGCCGCGGAGCAAATGAAACGTGAAAGGGAACAAGCGGTGCAAAATGAAAATACAGAAAGTGAGTATAATCAAGAAAAGACAAATAATGAATCTAAAGCTTGGCTTCCTGAGCTATCTTTTACCACTGTTTTATCCATTGTCGGAATAGGGTTTACAGCATTTGATATTTTTATGAGATATTATAATAAATCCCCTAAGGAACCTGAAAATATTACAATAAAAACCCCGCAACCAGCACCACAACCTCCTAAAATCGGAATGATATAATTAGAAAATTATTTTTTTACTACAAACCATTAAAAGGATCTAAAGATTTCTTGCTGATGTAGTAAAAAAATTATGAACACTGAAAACAAACTTGTGAAAACTGTAACTGATTCGGCGGTACTTATTGGGTTAGCAGCTGCTGTTGGTTATGTAGCTAAAAAGGCTATGAAAGAATCATTTATGAATGACCCATCCTCAAACATCACAAATTATGCTAAATGGGTGGTTGTATTGTCGGGTAGTATGTACATGAAAACATATTTAGAAGATCAAAAGATTTTACCGACCTAAAGGGGAGGAACCTCAAATAAAATTATGGCAACATTAGCAATGATGGCGATAGGGGCAGTATTTAATGCAACAGCATTCACCGGCGGAAATATTCTTGCAAAATATTTATCTGGGCGCAATGTGGATACAGAAAAAATACGACACGATAAAGCAATGGAAAAATATCAAAGAGATTACGCAGAATATCAGGAAAATAGACAGAAACTAATTGATTGGGAAATTAAGAAAAAGGATGAAAAATATCAGGCATCAAAAAATCTTTCAAAAACGGATGAAGCTTTGAAATTATATAGTCAAATGAATGAGCCAAAATTCTCTGATTATTATAGACCAAGTGAAAATCAAAAGATGGGTGAGATGGTATATGTCGGGGCTGGAATGTTGGCTTTGGGTTATATGGCTAGTAAATTCTTTTAGTTAATTGCGTTCCAAGCCTAAAGGGTCTAAAGATTTCTTACTGATGAGTAAAAAATCATGGAAGAAGAAGAACCATTAATACCAAAATTTGAAACAACTGATCTAGACGATGATGATAAAGAAACAATTCAAATGGAACCAATATCATCCACCACTAGGGTAATTAACCCTGATGATGCGGCGGCAGAAACATCGTTTGGTGGTGTGAGAGTTGATGATAAAGAACCTCCGCCTATTAATGAAAGTAAAGAAGACAATAGGCCGCGAGCTTTACAAAAGATAAAAGAAAAATTCTACAATTTCGACCCACTAAATTCACCATTCAGTGCAAGAATCGATGATGTGGGAAGGGTGTGGGTTAGATTGACTGATCGAGTTGATAATAGGGAGCATTTACTAATTGTCTCTAATGGGGATTTAGTAAAAAATTATGAACTACTTCCTGTTAAAATTAAGAGAGCACTTGGTATTGATTCTCAGTCACTTATTATAAATAATGATGATCTTTCATCACAATTGAATGAAAAAAATAAAAAAATTAGGGATTTAAATAATGAAATGGTTGAGTTAAAATCACTTTTAGAAAAAGGTAAAAATGATATGGAAATAGAAGAGTTGAAAGCTATTATTGAAAAACAACAAACCAGAATTGCGAAAACTGAAAGCTATTTGAATGAGTCTGATAAATATAAACTATTTGCTAAAGAACAGATTGATAAACTTAGAGCTGAACTGAACAGATACAAAGATGAAATAAATAATTATAAGAAGCAGCAATCAAATTTAACAATTTTAGAACGCAGTAAAGAAAGATTACAAGCTAAAGTTGATAAATTTCTAGAACTATCAAGAAAGAGTATTATTTACAACCAAGAACAAATGAGCGATCTGGAGAGTAAAAATGAAGAAATAATTAAAAATCTGCCATTAAGAGAGAGGTTAAAGTATATATTCAAAAAGTATGGTTTTACAGTATTTGCAGTTGTGAGTGCTATTGGTGCAATTATTGGAGTTATAGTTTCTAATCTTTCCAAAGGTCTATCCACATTAGGTAGGGGTGTAGGTAATGGGTTTAAAGCTATTGGTAAAAAACTCAGCGAAATATTACCTGGAATGGTTGGGGCGATTGTAAGCTTTCTTTTCAAAACAGCAGGTGAGGTTATTGGATTTTTAGGTAAGAATGCTTGGCTTTTGATAATGGCCGTCGTTCTATATTTTGTGGAAAGGGTAAAGAAGAGTAGATAACAAACCTAGTCGTATCTATTTAAAGATATCATGTTGATCAGTAAATGCAATATATGGACGAGTATAATAAAATTTATCCGCAATTACCTATTAATGGAGATCCAAATAATTTCAGACTACAAAAGTCATGCGAAGTACTACAAAATCTTGAGAAGGAAATTAAACATTACGAAGATGTTAGAAAAAAGTATAATCGAGCTAGAGGAATATTTACAAAAATAAATATTAGTAGTGGAGTTATTTCAGTTATCCTGTCTGCAAGTGGGCTTGGAACTTCTCTTACTGGTTTTGGTGCTGTTGTTGGTATACCATTAGGTGCGGTGGGAGGAATTTGCGGGGTAATATCAGTTGGATTCGGTTCAGCTTCTAAAAAACTTTCACATAAAGTAAGCAAGCATGAACAGACAGTTTCTTTGGCAAAAGCAAAAGTAAACACTATTCACGACTTGGTTTCAAAGTCACTAAAAGATAACGCTATATCCGATCAAGAATTTTCATTAATTTTATCAGAGGTGGATAAGTTTGAAAAACTAAAACTCGAAATCCGGCAGAAAAACAGGAAAGATACAGAAAAAAACTTAAACATGAATCAGTTAAGAACAGAGGTTCGAGCGTAAATTATAAAGGAGTTAACCGGTCCCGAACTTGGAAATTTTCATACGAGAGAACGCCAGTAGGATGGAATTGTTATGCTGGTATTAGAAAAGAGGTGATTTAAAAGCAACATGTTATGAACAAAAAATGTCATTATTCAATGATTTCAGAAATAAATATCCAAAGGCTGATCAAAGTCAATTTGAATTTGTATCTGATTCGTATGGCGGATATATTAAATGGAAAGTTTATGGAACAACGATAATGTCAAATGATGATCCTACTGGAAAAACATGGACTGATAATCTTTCTAATAATTTGAAAACATTATTATGGCAAGATTTAGGGCTGAGCGAAGCTAAGAAATTAGAAAATAAAGTTAAGGTTAGTTCATTTCCAAAGAGTTTATCATTTACAAATCAATCTTATCCAATACCTGGAGTTAAATTTGATGACATGGCCCCCGATGTTACAAAAATGCTAAACTTTTTAGATATATATGTTTCAGATACAAAGAAATTCACTGCTCCTATGAGAAACATATTTAAATCACAAGTTATATCATTTTATAGCGGTAAAGAGAGCAGAACTTGGTTGAATAAACCTAATATTAATCATTGGCCTCAACAACTAAATATGGCTGTATGGTGTGCAACATCTGGATGCGGTGTAAGCCTTATTGAAAGTTTAAATTATCCAAAAGTTATTAGCAGTTTTATGAAGTTTCATGTGTATTTCACAATAAGAAGAATATTGTATGAAATGAGATTACCATTGCCGGGCGAACAAACTTTTTCTTTGAAAAATAACCCCTATAACAAAAATGCATATAATCGATTATGTGCTGAATTTGGCCTTAGTAATAATCAAGACTTTAAGGGATTAAATAAACCTTTAGCAGACTTTAGATTTAAAGGCGGAACAAACGGCGGATTGGGAGATGTATACATTAATTACGGTAAAGGATACATACCTTCAGGAGAAGTTCATGGTAAAGGAGGAGGAGATCAAAATGTTAGAATTATAAGAAATTATGATCCTGAAGCTAATATATGGCCGAGCGATTCAGCAAAATTTTCAGATGATGGAGGGAAGAAAATAGATGGTAATTTAATCTCATTGCTCCGAAATATTGAATTTGAGGATTTCAAATATGCGTGGTTTATACCAGAAAGCGGACATGGAATAACAAAGGCCGGTTTAGGTAGATTGAATCGATCTGTTGAAGCTTTTGTTTACTGTATATTAGGAGCACAAGTCAATACTAGAAACTCGATTTATGGTAATGGTGGTGGAGCAATCGAGACACAACAAGAATTCTTAGCTTTATTTGAAAGTAGTGTGATTGAGAATGACATTTCTAGTTCCATACAAAGATATCAATTAGCTGTACAAGAAGCAAAATTACGGCTTGATTTAGCTATTGCTCCGGGTTTGTGGTTGATGCCAAGTAATATGATCATAAATACAGATAGCGTTGTTGGATATAATAACAAACTTATGAAAGCGACTAATGATATGAAATTTGGAGTAAATAATTTGCTAAACGTGGAATCAAAACCGGTTGGAATAAGTCATAGCATGGGATCTTCAAAGTTAAAGTTGCCTCATAGAACTGAAACGGAACCAAAACCATCGACGAAACAGGAAATCAGCGGTACCAGCTCCACTGAAAATAATATTGACTCAACGCAGCATGAAAAGAATATATTAGCATTGACAGTTGTTGCGGGTGGATTAGCGTGGTTTCTATTTCGATAATCACACGTGCACAGTCTGATGCAAATGGCTATTTCGCGTGGGCACTAATTTGCATACAATCGCTGTTCACGTGTAGAACAATAGATTGCATACCAGAGCTCCCTAACAACCGGAGAACCTGAAAGTAAATTTCATTTTTTACTCCAGCGCTCGAAATTACTAGGGAAGTGTGGAATGTTGGCGTCATAGGGTTATAAAAGCCAAGTACCTGCTAAATATCTTTGGAGTATATAAATTTAAAGATTAATATTGTGTAATCAAACAAATCGGTCTAAAGACCTCCCCACTACGTGGAAAATGTTAAGCATAACAATGTATGAGGCAGAAACTAGAATTTATTTAGCTCCTCCTATTAAAAATCTTCGGGAGATACAACTATTGGATTGTAATATAAAAACAAAAAGATTGATTAACTTCAAGGATAAACAGATAATATTAAATGATAAGAATCAAGCCGTCATAATAATTCAACCCGGCACCTATTCGCTTCGTAATATTCAGTCAATATTTCTTAATGATCCTGATGTGGAGAAGATAACAATAATTGAGACTGATACTGTTGACTATCTATACTCAAACAAGAACTTTAAAGTTAAACTTACGAGAGGTTTGGGGTTTGGTTTAGGCGTTCCTGATGTTATAAATCCGGGTAAACTATACCCCATAAATATTCAGATTAAGGAGCCGCTGAGACTTATGTGCAGCATAATTGATAATAAATTTTCATATATGAATAAAACCAAAAATGGAGAACTTGTGAAACTCTCCCCATCACAACTACTTGCAAACATACCCTCAAAGGATTATCCAACAATTCCAGTTCGAAAATATGATACTCTAATAAACCACTTTGATTTAACCATCTTAGACAATGAATGGAAAAAACTTGATCTTAAGGGTTCTCCTATAACTTTTAGTTTAAGATTTAGGTAAATTTTGTTATATAACCATTTTTGGGTTATATAACATTAATTTTATGGCCCACATTCTTTACAATTTTTCCTACGCTTATTGTGTTCGCACATACATATCCTACAATGCCATATTTGTTTTTCATGAATACATATATCATATCCTAAACATTCTCTACAAAACTTTTTCTCTTTATTGTGTTCGCATAATCTAGATCCGCCGCAATCCTTACATACATATTTATATTTTTTGTGTTCGCATATTTGTGATCCCACACAATACCTACAGTGATATTTATACCTTCCATGAACACAATTATATTTATTTGTTTTATTATTTTTATTTTCGGGTAAAAGTTTAGTTAGTGTACCGTCTATATCAAACAACACATCAATTAGTTCTGATTTACACATTCGATACCACCCTTTAATACCTTGTTCGCGAGCAATTTGTTTAAGATTTTTCACATTTTGTTTTACATCCATTAGATTTTTAATACCTTGCTCCATTTTAATAGTTTATTTCAAATCTTTAGATCATAATTTCAAATATTTTTTTCGCACTTTATAAATCCTTGGTTAATCTTTGTTTTTACTCAAATTTGACAGAAATTTATTGTGCTGAAAATCTGACCCAAATTTGACAGAAAAATGACCCAAATTTGACAGAAATTTATTGTGTGCTAGAAACCCCCATATACTACTCTCTGCCCCAGTCCCCGACAGACTACCTTCCGCACCAAATCGCTCACAAGTTAACGGGAACATCAAGTTTTCCGTTCCCGTTTACGAGCTTGACAACATAATGCCATCTGGATGGTGATTAAACACTCTCAAAACCTCTACGACTTGTCGATTTCAGCCCGGCAAGCCTGTTGAGATTGCTCAAATTGAAAGCAAGAAAGTGTTTTATGATCATTCGAAGTATTCGCAGTTTTCGAATGATTCACAGTTTTCGCGCCACGGCAGTAATAAGAACTTTTTTTCTGATGGTCAATTGAAAAAAGAAAAAGATTGCAAGGCAAACTCTGTAAATCACAGATCAATGGTTTTTAACCGCCGAGGTGCAATAAAAGTCGTCTTTAAGGTCTATTCCAGGAGTCTAGTCTATTCTGTGGTAAATTATGCAAACAAAAATGGTTTTCGTCGTTCATTGCGCGGAAACCAAGTATTGTCACTGAAAGCAGTGGAATTCAAGGAGTTTGTTGTGGTTCTACTCAAGGAAATTTATTAACAGTGGTATTTGGCTACACACTTTGGTGACAAAAAAATTCCCTCTCTATTTCTCAAACTAAGGCCTGGGTTTTCACGCACCTTTTCCTTTCTAGCGCAGATATCGATTTCAGTTGGAATCGAAAATACACCTACGTTTTCACGCATCATTTCCTTTGTAGCTCAGATTTCAGTTGGAATCAGGAGTCGAAGTTCTGCATCACTTGCCGACTGTTGCTTATTTAGTGTACTGTCAAGACCTCTCTCATCTTGTTAACAATTCCCCGTCCCACCACCTGTTAGTTCATTAAGAGCGGATGTCTGTAAATATCGACCAGAGATGGGAAAAATGAAATTTTTCAAAAATCCCAAAAAAATTATGTAGACTACCCTAGGTATTCTACAAATGAAAATATAAACTTTAGTTTCATTGGATAAACATTTAGGCGATACGGCGAATGTCAAATTCGGACGATTTACGGCCTCCGCCAGACCGCTTTATCGGGCCTCTTGACCGGGCTACGAAAAGACCGCGATTTCAATCGAATTCAAATATAATCCATTCCAAAACGTTTCTTATCGTATTAAAAGGGTTTTAATACAAATATTGAGTGGTCAAGTTCTTGAATTGATTTTAACTGAAATATTTTATGGATTTTTAAATATTTACAACATTTTA
>OX453281.1:14700648-14910648 GCA_949710005.1 Ricordea florida
TCGTCAAGCTGCAACTGTCCAGGTGCACCTTGGTTCGCCGCAATGTCAGAGGGCCATAATGTAGTTTGCGCATCGAAGAATTTATTATAGTTTGGAACTTGCGTAGGTGTCTGCTCTTGTGCATCTTCTAACTTATCAGAAGGACCAGTGTAACACGAACGAACGTTTATTTCCCCCTCCCCCCCCCCCTGCGCCCCTGGTCCGTCCCCGCCAGGTTCTTTCCGTACTTTGACGCGCGTATAAAGGTTCCAGAGTAGTCCCCCTCATCGTAGCAATCATAGCTTTTTTGTGGGAGCGAAACAAGAAATGTCGAGGACGCACGAGTAGAGAAAAGGAGAGGAGGCCTCCTCTCTCACTTCGCGTGCCCTCGCGCGGCCTGTGATTAGATAATCTGACCGGCGCGTGCCACGTAGGATACGCCAATCAGCGCACGCTTTTAAATTGCTGCTTGCCTGAGTTGAAATATAACAACAACAACCGATAATAATAATAATAATAATAATAATAATAATAATATAATATAATAATGATAGACTGTAGCTATAGCTTGCAAACAACCGTCCCACGCTTTTGAACCCCATGCATTCATTGCAGATAAATCAACGTTGGTATTTATTATCATAATTTTTACCAGCTTTATGACTGCAATAGTGCAATTGGTGGACAGCTTAAAGTGAGATTTAAAACGTACCTAGCCTGCCGGTGGTGTTGCACTCCCGATGCGCACTGGTACTCTGTTCTCGTGCGATTTGTTACTTGTACCACACTCACCTAAAACCAGATCTCCACATTCGTACCCTGTAATATCATGGTACAGTAGCGAGTACACGTGTACTAGCTTAGACCGTGAGTGCACTATCAAAGACAGGTGTCGCAAGCGCAGGATCGGACGGCGGCAAGATCTTCCAACTCACGGCTATGTAATCTGCTTATTACATGTAATTCATGAGCTACCATTAGCACATAATAGGCCATAATAGCGAGTTGCAGAATTATTGCCAAACGCATTAGGTTATTTCCTGACCTGACAGATCTATCAGGACGGGGGAAAAGTGTTGAACTAAAACAAACAACAAAAAACAAAACAAAACAAACAATCAACATGAAAGAACACGTTAGCTACAAAAAATGTACATATCGCTGTATCGCGGTTAGACACGCTCAGTGATCACAAGCCTGCGATCGGTAAAACTGTATGGTACGAAAAAAAAAAGAGAGATTGAGATTGTCTGCTCATTCAATAGCATACCTATAGCATGTAGGTTAGAGATGGAATTTTTTTTACACAAATGAGAAATAATAAAACGTAACGCAATCAGGCCTAAAACGGCCCTTTCACGTGACACGTGACATGTCGAGCGAGCGGGAATTTCCTCGTTGTTTGCAATATCTCAGTTTCATTGCGGGTGTCCGGAAACCTAAGACCTAAGACCTAAGACCTAAGACCTAAGACCCGGAAAACTAAGACCCGGAACACTAAGACCCGGAAAACTAAGACCCGGAAAACTAAGACCCGGAAAACTAAGACGCGGAAAACTAAGACCCGGAAAACTAAGACCCTGTTTTTTTTTTTAAGGGAAATCATCAAATTTCAGCTTAAATGGTAAAATAAATAAAATAGATGCACCCATACTTACAAATAACAATTTAGTTGTGTTTTTCTTGTGTTTGGGAAACGGAACTATTTCCGGTTGTCGCCGTTTTTCGATAAACTACCGTTGTATAAAGTAGACAAAGCACTGCTTTTTACAAAGTCGGGGGCAGATTTAGTGACAACTATGACTAGTATAAAGTAGACAAAGCACTGCTTCGCTTCAGTTCGCAAACTTACGTGCACAGTGTCCCTAAAGACCGCTGGAAACAATGGCGCTGTGTTATTTTAGCATGGAAGTGAAACACTAAATTGCTTCATAATTGAATTAAAAATTCATAATATCTTCAAAAATTAACTCCCGTGTGAGCGTTAGCCGTTTAAACTTGTGTTTGTTTGCTTGATGAATTTACGTTGTCTAGACTATCAGAAAACACTAAAAAAAAATAATATTCCCCGATTTAAGGAATCATAAACAAAAATGTAACTTTATTAGTCGGGCAACCGACTATAGGTTTACCCTCGAGTTTCATCGCAAATCGCAGTCACGTGCAATGGGGAATACCGCAGACACGTAGTACGGGCGCAAACTTCTTTCTACGATGTCGATCGATGTCGATGGCGAATAATATGTCGAAAACAAACGGTGTCATCTCTTCTACGCTCAAACATACAGACCCACACACCGTTCGCGGTAGACCCACTCTAAAAGATGGCGCGTGTAATGAGCGTATATTTCGAAACGGGTCGTTCCGCGAACTGAAAATAGCAAAAGGATCAAATGATTTAGCGAAAGTCTCACTAGAATCAAACCAGAAATCAAACGAGTTACCAGTGAACAGAAAATGTGGACAGAGTAACAGACTAAGAAGAGCATTTGCTGATAAAAACAAGTTGCCTCGCGATGAAACTCGAGGAAACGACAACAAAGATGCCACGTTGGACTTTCATTCCCATCAAAGTGAGCTAGATAAACGTAATTGTTATATTTATGTGGCCTTCGTGATAATTAAGCTTACGTTTGTTATGTTTTTGCTCAAACAGAGTACATTATCAACTGTTATTTTTCTATTTGTTCCATTAGTTTTGCCGCTTTTGTGCGCAACCTTACCGTATATTATATTCACATGTTGTTGTGCAGCAATGTTTGTTTGGTTAACAAATAACGTGGTGCCAAATGGATGTAATGATGTATTGGACAAAGGAGCACCATGTATACAACAAAATTGTTGCGAATCAGCGTTGTGCATTTGCTTACAACAAAATGATGTTGCAAAAGAAATAAAATATGCGAAAGAGTTCAGGTCTCGTTATGCGGTGTTTGTTAATCATTGTAATATTAACACTCGTGAGTCCTATGTGCGAAGACGAATCGATCGTGAGCCCAGCAGAATTCCTTTAAAAAAACTAGAAAAGCTCTCGCGTAAAAACAAACAAATAAGGAAATTGTTGTATAGGCGAATCCTTAAATACGTTCCAGTCTCGTCAAAAATTTATCGGTACATCACATGCAGACTTAAAACAAGTTGCAGTAATGACAGTAACAAATTTGTAAAAAAAGTGAGAAAGAAATGTCATTCTACACGGTCACCACTGAATCGAAAATCGTCGACTTGTAGAGAGTCTTTGTATAGCTGTAATACATCAAGTGTGTACAAGAATGCGAGCCACAGAGGTTATTGTTGTACACAGAATCTGTGTAATGACATTGAAACAAATCCCGGGCCTCCTATACATGGTATTGATCCTACTCTGACAATCAAGGCACCATATAGTCAAGGTGATATTATGTACTTTGGTGAAAATGCTGGAAAACAGTGTGTTGCAATGGGTTTGATTGCTTTGATTTATAATAAGATAAAAGGAATACATACCTGCAATGACCTGGTACAGATTTTGGATATGGGCAATCAATTGTATTCAACACTGTCACAATGTACAGGGCAGGTGTATTTAATGCAAACAGAATTACCATCAATGATTGCTTTCTCTGAGAAGAATTACCAGGTTAAGTACAGTGAAAGCTACACTGGTAATCTACATCATTGTGATTCAATAATTGAGGGATATCAGTACAGTATGTCTATAGATAGAGCTTTTGAATCACTCTTGTCACAAAATTATTCGTCATTTATTCTGACAATAGAATGCATTGGTGTCAGTATCTATCATACTGACAATGGAAGTTATAAGATATTTGACTCTCATGCAAGAGACGAATATGGTAGAAGCCATCCCACAGGTACATGTGTACTATTAGAAGTACCATCTATTCAGGGCTTAGTACAGTATTTCCAGACTATACACTCTGTCAGTGACAATTATGAACTCAGAGGAGTGCAGATTAGTACATATGAAATAACTGCAATGAATAGTTTGAGAGAAGAACACAATTGCTCTTGTAAACAATGTGCTGCTGTAGGGCTTTATGCAATGTGTTACTCAGTGGCAAAGTCTTGTAGCTATTGGAATTCCAGAACCCTATGTTGCATAGCTGACCAAGGAAATAAATTGTTTCATAACATGGGCATCAACAGACATCTAACAAGGGCAGATTTACACACCAGTCTTGATATTTGTGGAGTTGAGGTATCAGTCCAACTTAAAGCTCAAAGCTATGGGATGTTATCCAGTAGTGTAAGCAATACAAAAAACAACTTGGAAAACTTAATCTTTAACAACTACAGTGGAAATACAGGGTTTTTATTATGGCTTGCAAGTTACTGTATTACTTGTATTTTTCAACAAACACTCAGAGCAAAGTACATGTTCTCTTTATTGACCTATGAAGATACTTGTCAACCTGCAATACAACAAATAAAAATTAGTGGTATACCATCATTAGCACAAGCTATTTCTAACATTGTTACAAAGAAACTTAAAACAGATACTGTCCACTATGAAATGCAATTTTTGTCTTGCACATCTAATATGGAACTTCATCAACTCAAACAAGTTATACGAAAGCACAGACAAAAATATTATTATGACAATTTGGAACCTGCTCCAAAAAAGAAAAGATTGCAACAGATAAATTCCAAAAACAAACTCAAACACAAAGTTAGACAACAGCATCAGAGTGAGACAATCCCAAATATTGATGTCTACATTAAAGAATTCAAAGAGAAAATCAGAGAAGGTCCTTATTATATATGTTGTGTATGCAATAGAATGCTGTATAAAAAATCAGTTAAAAACTTTGTAAGTACTAAATACTCTGATCAACGCTATTTTAGCATTCAGACTTCATTTGATGGTAAGGAGTATATTTGTAACACATGTAACTCAAAAGTTAAACAGGGTAAAGTTCCTTGTCAAGCTGTGATAAACAACATGTATGTTGATGATACACCAGTAGAGCTCGCCGCTCTTGAAAAACTAGAGCAGATACTAATAGCTCAGAGAATAGTATTTCAAAAGATTATTGTTATGTCCAAAGGCCAACAGAGGAAAGTGAAAGGTGCAATTTGTAATGTACCAGTTGAATGTGATGAGACAAGTAGTCTTTTGCCACGCCCTCCTGAGAGATCTGGTATAATCTTGTTAAAACTCAAAAGAAAGTTGCAATTCAGAGGTCATGTATACTTTCAAGCAGTAAGGCCTCGCTTTGTGTTACAAGCCTTGCAATGGCTTAAGGCAAATAATATATTGTATGAAGACATACAAATTGATGTTAATAATATTGATACAAATCTGACTGTACTGCATGATACAGATAATTGTATATCAGAACAAATAGCAACAGGTTCTAATAACAATCCAGTTACAAATAATTGTGTAGAAGACACTGAAGATTCAATGCCAGTAAACCAGAAGAAATCTTCATTCCATGATCAAATCAATGACTTAAATGACTCAAATGATAATACTGAAGAAACTGAGGACCCTTTAAATGAGCACAGAATGCCAATCAATGAAACATGCTTGCAATCTGTCATCCCTAACTATCCTGTGATGGTAAATAATAATTATGAACAGTCATCGGGAAATGAAATTTATAATATTGCACCAGGAGAGAACAAACACCCAGTTTCATTCATGACTGATAAACAATGTGAGGAACTAGCTTTCCCAGTATTGTTTCCTAAGGGAAGATATGGGTACACAGCTGAACGTGAAATTATGTTATCACCAGTTAAGTACTTTAACGCACGACTCCTACATTATAGTGGAAGATTTGCTACAAACCCAGAGTATCTGTTCTTTGCACAATTTATAATTGAGCAGAAAAAAGTTTCAGACAGTATCAATATTGCATTAAAAAAGGTTCATGGTCATTCTGTCACTGCTGCTCAATTACGATCCAATCCACAAGGCTTACAAAATCTAATTTGTCAAGACCAAGCTTATTTATTTTTAAGACAAATTCCAGGTACTCCACCTTACTGGCAAAAATTTATGTACGAGGTAGTTGCTATGGTGAAACAACTTGGTATTCCAACATGGTTTATGACGCTTTCCTGTGCTGACCTTAGATGGCCAGAACTATTCCAAATCATTGCCAAAATACAAGGGAAAAAGATGCAAATGAGGAACTTGATGCATTGTCATACAATGAAAGGTGCCAAATGCTAAATACAAATCCTGTAATAGTAGCTAAGCACTTTCAATATAGAGTGGAGACATTTTTTAGAGAAGTGTTACTTAGCAAAGCGAATCCAGTTGGAAAAATAGTTTATTATGCATTACGTATAGAATTTCAGATGAGAGGTTCTCCCCATTTACATGCATTAATCTGGACTTCAGACTGTCCTAAGTTGACTGATGACAACAAGCAGGTCTATATAGAGTACATAGATCAACATGTACAAGCCTACCTACCAAGTGAGGAAGATGATCCTGAATTACACAATTTGGTGAAAACATATCAAAAGCATACCCATTCTAGATCCTGTAGAAAATATAAAAATATTCAATGCAGATTCAATTTTGGTCAGTTTTTCACAAGTACAACAATAGTAGCAGAACCACTGTCTGATGACCTGGATGAAGCAATTAAATCTGACTTGCTAGAGAAGCGCAAGGAAACCCTCTCTTTAGTCAAACAAAAAATAGATGATGTTTTAAATCCCAGCAAGCCTACCTATGATTCCACATTAACTGAAGATGACATTTTTAACTTAGCAGGCATCAAGAAAGAAGCATATTACTCTGCTCTTTCTATTTCACCTGATTCTAACTATGAACTACATCTCAAACGACCAATAGACAGCTGTTTCATAAATAACTACTTTATTGCCGGCATAAAGGGCTTTGCTGCAAATGTTGATCTGCAACCTGTATTTAATCATTACAAGTGTATAACATATGTATGTTCTTACTTTACCAAGGATGAAACTGAATGTTCACAGGCAATCATAAATGCTGCAAAAGAAGCAAAAGCTGCAAACATGAACATCCGAGAAGGACTAAGGAAAATTGGGGCTGCATTTCTCTCAAGTCGCGAAGTTAGTTCACAAGAATGTGTGTATCGCTGTATGCCTGAATTATGGTTGAGAAAGATTTTTCCAGCAACAGTTTTTGTTAGTACAGATTTACCAGGTAAAAGACTTAGAGTAACAAAATCACAACAACATCTTGAAAAGCTTGATGATGAGAGTACAGACATCTTTAAATCCAACATTATTGAAAGATATACAATAAGATCTTTGAATATTCCAGCAGTCAATGACCTTTGTTTAGCAGAGTTTGCTGCATATTATTACAAAGAGTATGGAAAAGAAAACAGTGAAACTATTGATGCTCAACCACAAGTTCTGACTGACCACTCAATTGAAGCTCGACATTTGGATAATGACTCATTGCCAGATATTATAAGGCTCATCAACACCAATGAAAAAATGAAGCGACGAAAAATTAAAGCAGTTATAAGATGTCACAAACCAAACAAACAGAAGGAACCGGAACTGTATTTCCATCATTTACTTATGCTTTATTATCCTTGGAGGGATGAGAAAACTCTTCTTGGTGATGATAACACTTATGTAGCTAAATTTTATGAGCCCAATGTTAAACATATTGTAGAACACAACAGAGAAATGTTTGAACCAGATGCAGAAGCAGTAACAGAAGTACTAGCATGGCTAAGAAACAATCAGAATGACATAATCCATTCCTATGATTCCTTTGGTGATCAGGAAAATGAAGACATACAATTAGAGGCTCAAGACGACTCATTAGAGGAGTCATTCAATGAACAACCACCATCACATCTAGGAGGAAGTTCACACTCTGAACAACAAACTGGAATGTCAGTGCACAATCAACCAGCTGAAATATCAGATGATCAACTGAGGGAATCTGTCAGATCCTTAAATTCAAAACAACGCAAAGCATATGACATAGTCCTGTCATGGTGCAGAGACAAAATGAAAAATTTGAACTGCATGAAACCTGAAAAAGTTGAACCAATTTATCTATTTATTACTGGAGGTGGTGGTGCAGGAAAAAGTCACCTTATTAAGACAATCTATCACACTGTAACCAAAACATTTAGATATGCTGGTATGAACCCTGAAAATCCTACAGTTTTACTATCAGCACCTACTGGAGTAGCTGCGATTAACATTAATGGAACAACAATAAATACTGCTTTAGGAATCCCTAAGAATACAGGTGATACACTGCCTGCAATGTCAGATCAAAAAAGAACCCAAATGAGATTATCATTATCAGAACTAAAGCTACTAGTAATAGATGAAATATCTATGGTGTCAAATATTGCTTTACATCATATTCACCAGAGATTAAAAGAAATATTTGGTACTTTTAACTCCCAATTATTTGCTGGTTTAAGCATAATTGCTCTTGGTGATTTCTATCAGCTACCACCAATACAAAGAAAACCTGTTTTTGAAGACTATAAGAATGATGCTTTGAACCTTTACCACCCTTGGCATGTCTTTAAGATGATTGAGCTTGCAGAGATTATGAGACAAAAAGATGACCAACCATTTATTGAACTATTAAACCGATTCAGAACTGGCTCACAGACTGATGAGGATATTCAGTGTATTCAATCCAGGTCAACAAGTCCATTGGATGATAACTACCCAACAGATTCTTTACATATATGGGCTGAGAATAATCCTGTTATACAGCATAACAATGCAAAACTACAGCAAATACAAAGACCATTATTTCAACTGACAGCCATTGATCAATATCCACCCAATGTTTCAAAACAAGAGATTGATAGAGTACTAGCAAGAGGAAGATCAGAAACAGGTGGACTTGATCATGACATCTTTGTCAAAGAAACAGCCAGAGTTATGTTAACCACTAATATTGACATAGCAGACAAGCTTATCAATGGTCAA
Organism: Ricordea florida; assembly: GCA_949710005.1. Taxonomy (NCBI): domain Eukaryota; kingdom Metazoa; phylum Cnidaria; class Anthozoa; order Corallimorpharia; family Ricordeidae; genus Ricordea; species Ricordea florida. Next base: position 14,709,559 of record OX453281.1, read on the forward strand.
ATGGGTACAATTGTCAGAATTGATCTGAATAAGAACACAAAGAAACCATCAATAATATATGTTAAATTGGATGACAGCTCAGCTGGAAAGGCCTTGATTGACAAATGCAATAATACCTTTGCTAAACTAAACAGATTGGTACCCATTGAACCTATCCTAGCAAGATTCAAGATAAGACCTGGTAAGCCATCATCTCCAGAAATACAGCGAATGCAGTTCCCTATTACACTAGCGTGGGCTTGCACTGTACATAAGGTACAAGGACTAACATTAGACAAAATTGTTATAAGTTTTGAACTTGTGAAACAAAAGTTTTTTAACTATGGACAAGTTTATGTAGCAATAAGTCGATCTACAACCTTGCAAGGCATTCATATACTTGGACAGATAGAACACAGACATGTACGGACAAACCCTAGAGTACATGAAGAATATAGGAGATTAAGAAGCACTAGTGATTTAGAGCCTCCTGTACAAATAGCATTTGACAAACAAATGTCTATAACTCTTCTTAATGTCAGATCTCTCAAAAAACATAGTCTTGATATTAAATTTCACTTCAGTATCTTTAATAGTGACCTAATAGCTCTGACAGAGACACAGCTTCTACCCCAGACAAATGACAATGATATTAAAGACCATTTAGAACCATTTACCATATATAGACAAGACCACACTTCAGATAGGTTCTGCAGCTTAGCAGTATGCATAAAGAATCATATTCAGATCAATGAAAATAGGTATTTCCCATGCATAAATGCTGTTAAGTATGTTGTTATGGATAATATACATCAGTCTTGTATTACACTTCTGCTATTGTATAGAAAACACAAGTAGTTGCAAAGGGCCGGTTCTGGGCCAATTTGGGCGTGGTCAATTTTGTCGGGGGACTGGTTCGGCTCGGTCAGAACTTTTTGGGTGTGGTCGAGTTGGGTTGAGACAAGATGGGCGTGGTCGAGTCGGTTTGGTCTCAACTTGTTCGATTTTTGGGTCAAGTGATTTTGGGTTGGGATCGTCGAGTTGAGATGGGTGGGGTCTGGGTCGAGTTTGGCAAAGTGAAATTTTGGTTTGGGGTTGGTGGGTGACGGGCATAGCTTTGAGAAATGGTAAACGGTGAAATGCAAATTGAGTTCAATACAACTTTCAAGTGGATTCAGTTTAGTCTTTGGAATGTCAATAAGTTGGAGAATGTTGATTTCATTATCAAGATGCGGAATGAAATGACTGATTGTCTTCAGCGGTTTTTACCTTATGATGTTTGTGAACTTTTTGAAGATGGTGTTTCATTTGCATACGAGGGTTGTGATTTTAGAATATCGACTACAAGAAGTTTAAAGGATGTTTTTTATATTGAAGGTCTGTGTAATGATTTTCATAAAGGTTGTATGGATGATCATGATTATGTAATGAGTTTTTACGAGTCTGAAAGCGAATTTCATGACATGTATGAAGAATTGCGTGACAATGTATTTGATTATAACGATTATAAAATTGATCGAGTGGAGATTTATATGGATATTAGTAAGGATTTGATTGACAGTGATGATTATGTTACGTTTGAGCGTTATGTGATTAATAATGTGTTGAGACGTAAGACTTATGGGGGTGGTGTGTGGAGTTGAAACGCAAGATTTACGGGGGTGGGGTGTTAAATGTAAGTGGTTATTTTTGTAACATGGATCGTGTTACAAAAGTGCAAAAATTGAAATTTTAGTTTTGAAATGGTAATTTATTGGTACATAATGTCAAATCAAAGAGAATTGAGTTTGGTGATTGAATTATAGTAAAACATGTTTAAAACTAGTTTAATCAATAAGTATACTGTGATACTATGGTAAGGAGATGTGTTCATGGTGAAGTCAAGTATAGATGTGGGGCTTGTGGAAATGATCTTAGTTGTGTTCATGGTAGAAAAAGGACTTGTTGTAAGGATTGTGGAACTTATATGTGTGTACATGGTAAATATAAGAGTGTATGTAAAGTGTGTTTAACCGCTTCTAAATTTTGTAAGCATGGTAAAGTTAAGTATATATTTTGTATTTTCTAGCTATCTTAATAGCCGATTTTGTACCTGGTGAGTAGTAACAGGAAGGTAAGGCCAATACATGCGTTGCACACTCCATAATCGCTCTATTTCGAATTGGTCCAGCCGCCTTGCCATAATAGTCCCATTGAGGTTCAAATACCTTGAATGGGATCTCTTGTTCAATGGCAAAATCTCTAGCCAGTTCATCAACTCCTTCAGCACCCCCAGACACAATCAATTCAATGTCTGAGAGATCCAGATTCCATTTCTTGAGGGCTTTGTGTATTTCTAGTTTCAAGAAAATATAGTCATCGAAGTATCTACTGCCAACGATTGCCAATGATGTCATGATTTACGAAGTTATGATCTATGGATTTGACATCATCTCAATTTTTATCTGAAGGCGAACCAAGTTATAGCTACAATTATAATGGTTAATACTATTAGGTTAGTTTCATGATTAGTATTTGTTTCTTCTTCTGGTGAAGAGTCTTTGATTTTAGGTTGAGGATCAATCGTTGGTGTTGGTGTTGGTTGTTTAGTCTCTGCAGCTGCATGTGGCAACTTGACTTTTGAAGACCCCAGATTATGGCTGATTCCCACATTCTTAGTTTCCAGGTTTATGTTTGTGTTGGCGCCAAATTTCATCTCATCAGTGGCCTTCATGAGGTTGTTGTTATAACCAACCACACTCTCTGTGTTTATAATCATGTTACTCGGCATCAGCCACACTCCAGGGGCAATGGCCAAATCAAGTCTTAATTTAGCTTCTTGAGTGGCCAGCTGATACCTTTGGATCGAACTTGAAATGTCATTCTCGATCACACTACTCTCAAACAGAGCCAAGAATTCTTGTTGAGTCTCGATCGCTCCACCACCAGTACCCACAATCGAATTTCTAGTGTTGACTTGCGCCCCCAATACACAGTAAACAAAGGCTTCAGCAGATCGATTCAATCTGCCAAGTCCAGCTTTAGTGAGTCCATAGCCACTTGTTGGTATGAACCAAGCATATTTGTAATCGGCAAAGTCATCATTACGTATGAATGATATGAGGTCACCCTTTTCCTTCTTACCCCCATCATCGGCAAATTTACCACCTTCACCAGGCCATTGATCGGCCTCTTTGTCGTAATTTCTTATCATATGGACATTTTGGTATCCTCCGCCTACTCCATGGTATCCAGCACCATAATCGATGAATATGTCACCCAAACCCCCGTTTCTTCCACCTTTCCATCTGAAATCAGAGTTGTTTGAGATGCCAAATTCAGCGCACAATCGTTGATATGCAACTTTGCTGTAAGGGTTGTTGTTGATTACAAAAGGTTGCTCATCAGGCAGTGGAAGACTCAGTTCATACAATATCCGTCTTATGGTGAAGTATACATGAAACTTGATGAAGCTACTCACGACTTTGGGGTAGTTGAGGCTCTCGAAGGGGCTAATCCCACAGCCTGAGGTTGCACACCACACTGCAAAGTTTAGTTGTTGAGGCCAGTAGTTCATGTCGGGGGCTTTCAACCACTTTCGACTTTGTTTACCAGTCTTGAAAGTCACAACTTGGGAGGTGAACACATTACGCATCTTGGCGGTGAATTTCTTCGTATTGGACACGTATATGTCTAATGATGTCAGCATGTTTGTGGTGTTACTGGTGGGGCTGTCAAAGTCGATGGCAGGTATCGGGTAGTATCGATTGGTCATGGTTAGACTTGTTGGAAATGAGTTTGGTGTGTCATCAGTCAGTCCGAGATCAATCCATAGTAGTAATTTCAAACCTGGTCGCATCCCATCAGTCCATGTCTTTCCAGAAGGGTCATCATAGGACATGATTGTCATACCGTTATGTTTCCATCTAATGTAACCTCCATAACTATCATTCACAAATTTGAATTGGTCAAGGTCAGCCTTTGGATACCTATTTCTGAAGTCATTGAGTAATCCCATCTTCTATCCAGAATTTGGGTAGAAGAGTTCAAACTTTTAAGCCATTAGTTAAACGTAACACCATAAATCAAATCCAACATTTTTACGTTCTTTTTCATGCCAAAGTTCCAAAGCTTCATTGATTTCTTTGTTATTTTTGAGAGAAGCCCACCGGACTCGTATTGTTCTTCAGTGATTTTTTGATCTTTTTCATTCACCATGTTCATCACCTCATACATTACAACAAAATCTAAAGTTTTGAGTTTCTCTCCAGTTGTATATTTTAGAGGTTGGTTGTTCATGAGATCTGTAATAGTACGTGCCAAGGATTTGTATTTCTCTTCACTGGATTGTCTATTGTCCATGGTTATGTTACTAGTATATCAACCTTTTAAGTCTATTTGAACTAGTATTTGTTGTGCTCATAAATGATAGTTATAACCCTCCTTTTAGTTCTTTGAGGATTTCGTTGCGTACTCTCTGCCTCAATACCAATGGGTCCTCTCCATTCATATTTTTTTGAGCTTTAGCCCGTATTTCAGCTTTGAGCTTTTCGAAGTTTTTGAGTTCTTCTATGATCAACGAGAACTGCTCATCGGAGATCTTATTGTCACGAAGGGCTTTGGAAACCAGGTCTTCGATGGTGTTTATCTTGGATTTGGCCAGTGTGATGGTATTTTGATGCTTCACAGCTTTCTTGGACAGATTCTTGGATATCTGTTGACACGCTATGGATGCACACACAAATACACCACTTACTACGCCCAATGGCACGGATGCGATGATTCCGACTCCACTAAGAGATGTGCCCAGTCCACCAGCCGCTAAGACGCAAGACAATATACCACAGGTCGAGCTTGCATTCATGAGTACACCCTTGGATCGGTTATATTTTTTGAGTACTGTCTCATAGTGGCTTAATTCAGACTTTAGCTTATCCAACGCATTACAACATTGTTGAAGCCTGAACGATGGTCCATCAGTGGGGGTTGGAGGAGGCGCAGTGGGTTCCAAGTTGGGATATATACCTCTTATTAATCGAGTTTGAGGTCCGTACTGTAAAATACGGACCAAGTTTTTTCCCGTCGATTTATGGCCCAAGCGCGAAGCGCGTGGGCCATAAATCGACGGGAAAAAACGAGGATCCGTATTTTACAGTACGGACCGAGAAAACGAGGTTAATAAGATATTTATTATATCTCTGGAGTCATTTTGGCGACCAAAACAAACTTTAGCGGGCCGTACAGTGAAGTACGGCCCGCTAAATTGACCAATCACAGCGCGCGTACTAACTGAGAGATATAATAAATTGATTTATAGTCGCCCATTTTGGAATGAATATCGCTTGTTTTTAAGATGTTATCTAAATCTTAAACTGAATGTTATGGGAGAACCCTTCAGATCAAGTTTCTTCCATCCAATGTCGAGGATGCTTAAATCGAAGTGGTTTATGGGGCTCTTATGTTTTTGAACTGGAATGGCTGGGTAATCCTGTGATGGTATGTTGGCAAGGAGGTGGGAGGGGGAGAGTTTCACAGGTTCCCCAGATTGAGTCTTATTCACATATGACGACTTATTGTCCACTATACTACACAAAAGTCTCAGTGGATCCTTAATCTGTACATTTATGGGGTACAGTTTTCCAGGGGTTACGGTTTCAGGCACCCCAAGAGCAACTTGGAGCCCTCTTGTAAGTTCAATGTTGAAGCTCTTGTTGGAATACAGGTAATCAACAGTGTCAGTCTCGATGATCGATAGCTTGGCATTATCCGTATCATTCAGAAATATTGCGTGTATATCACGTAGAGAGTATGTACCGGGTTGAATTATTATGATGGGCCGATTATCCTCCTTGGTAAAGCCCTGTCGATCTTTGAAGTTTACCAATCGTTTGGGTATAATACAGTTGAGGAGTTGTATCTCCCGAACCTTTTCCAGTGGGGGATCCAAATACACTCTGGTTTCAGACTCGTACATAGTAATGCTCAACATTTTGTTTGATTACTCCTTCTTCATCTTTAAATTTCTATAATCAGCATCTGAGAGGAATCGAGTTTTGATGATGCCACAGCTGGAACATTTACACTTCATCATCGGCCTCCCTTTGGATGTTTTACTAAAGGTTTCACTACCAGGCACACAATCAGTCACCTTTTTCTCTTTGATACAGTAAGTCTTCATTTGATTCATTTACGTTTCCTTTTTAACTCTTCTATGAAGTAAAGCACAACCGCCATTATCAACAGCCAAGCATGTTTACTCAGGAATGAGATGGCCTCTCCAGCAGTCTTGAACAGAAAGCTTACAATAGCGCCCACCATCCCAGGCAATATTTCACCAAGTTTCTTCCCAAGGGTTTTTAGCCCATCACCAACCCCTTTGCCCAATTTCGATAGCCCTTTGGAGAGGTTGGAGACTATGACACCAATGACCACTCCAACTGCACTAAAAATACCAACAACAGTGAACCCGTATTTCTTGAAGATGGCTTTCACACGATCACGAAGTGGCATCTTTTCACGTATCTCATCATTTTGCCTCTCCAGATCGCTTATTTGTTCTTGATTGGAAATGATTCTATTCTTGGCCAGCTCTTCATAGGCGTTAACCTTCTTGATTAGGCTATCTCGGCTTTGTTCAATCTTCTTTAGGCTGGCCAAGTTGTTGTTCCTGTTTCGCTGAGTGATCACTACCTCGTCTATTGTGTTTTAAAAGCAGGTATAATTAAGGCAACACCAAAAACAATTGAATACCGCTCTTATAAGAACTTTCATGTGAACACCTTTCTAGAGGACTTGAATAGCGTTCCATGGCACGTTATTGAAAACGAGGAAGACATCGACGACGCCGTGTTTATTTGGAATCAATTGTTCTCTGAAATAGCTGACCTGCATGCGCCTGTAAAAAGGCGAAGAATACGAGGTGTTCCGTTGCCGTGGTTGAATGATAAAATCAGCGAAGCAATGAAGGATCGTGATTTTCACCATCGTAAAGCTGTGAAAACCAATTCTGTTTTTCACTAGGCTTGCTATAGGAAGTTAAGAAATAGGGTCAATCGCGAAGTCAAGGCAGCTAAATCCAAGTATTATTGTGACTTGATTCTAGAGGCAAAAGGAGATTCAGGGAAGATCTGGCAGGCGATGAATGAGGTGTCTACGCGTAAGACAAAATCCTCGAGCCCACAATGTATCGTGGTTGATGGTGTTGAATACACCACTCCAGCCTCTATAGCATCCGTGCTCAACTGTTATTTTGCATCCATTGGCAGAAGTCTTGCAAATAAAATATCAGCTGCTGCTATGTTTCCAGTCAGATCGGCCACGAAATTACAGTCTTTCTCGCTAAACGAAGTTGATGAGGAAACAGTACTCAAGCATCTGCTTTCTCTAAAGACAAATAAAGCTATTGGCTTGGATAACATCAGTGCGAGACTTTTAAAGTGTGGTGCGCGTGCTATTTGTCCCTCGATCACCAAGTTATTGAATCTCTCTATTCGCACTGGCAATTTTCCTGAAATATGGAAATGCTCGAAAGTGGCTGCACTTTTCAAAACTAGAGATAGGACAAATGCGTCAAATTATCGCCCAATTTCTATTCTGCCAACAATGAGTAAAATTCTGGAAAAAGTCGTCCATTTTCAATTCTATGACTTTCTTAATTCAAGTAACCTCATTTCAAGCGAACAATTTGGCTTCCGTCCTAAGCTGTCTACAACTTCAGCTCTCACCAGTTTTGCAGATGAGGTCTTATTGCACATGGAGAGTGGAGATCTGTGTGGTGCAGTGTTCTTAGATTTGACCAAGGCATTCGATACCGTTGACCATAACATCTTGCTGTCTAAGTTGTCGGCTACCGGCGTCTCGTCCAGTACCCTACAGTGGTTCAAGTCTTACCTGAGTCATCGTAAACAGCGGACTGCCTGTGGTGATGCAGTGTCTGACCCTCTCCCGGTGACCTTTGGGGTGCCACAGGGGAGTATTCTAGGACCGCTTCTCTTCTTGGTTTATATTAATGATCTTCCTTTGGCTATAAAGAATTGCAAGGTGACTTTGTATGCTGATGACACGGTCCTGTATTACTTTGCTAAGGAGCCACACCTGTTAGAAGAGGCACTGAACAATGATCTCTTGAAAGTTGCTCAGTGGCTACATGGGAATAAGCTAACTTTAAATCTTACTAAGACAAAATCCATGATTATAGGCAGTAATAGGAAACTTGCTAGTATTTCCTCTTTCTCATTATCTATTTTTGACGCTGATATAAATTCTGTAACTAGTTTTAAATACTTGGGAGTTATATTGTCCTCAACTTTTACATGGTCCGACCATGTTGAGTATATTTCATCTAAGGTTAATAAGAACCTTGGTCTTTTACGTAGGATTAAGTATTTTTTACCTTATAATGCTCGGTTACTTTTTTATAACAGTTTAGTGCTACCTATTTTTGATTATGCTGATTTAGTCTGGGGTGACAAGGACAATGTCTCACTAATGAAGGAATTGCAAATTCTGCAAAACAAAGCAGCTAAGTTGATATTAGATAGATCACTTCAATCCTGATCCACTGATGCATTAACAGTCTTGAGATGGCTGAATCTCGAAGAACGTAGGAAATGTCATCGATGTATATATGCATACAAGTGTATTAATGGCCAACTCAATCAATCCTTGGACGTTGTAAGAAAGAGTGATATGCACTCATACAATACTCGCAATAAAGATACTATAAAGCTCCCCAAAATCCGATACAATTGGGGAAAACAACGTTCACGGTACCACTGTTTCAAAGACTTCAATGAGTTAGAGAGAGCTGTAAGAAATTCAGTAAGTTTGCCAATTTTTAAGAAGTGTCTTTTTTCTGCACTTTATAATTAATTATTTTTAATTTTTTTTAATCTCTGTAGTGTATATGTTGTAATATATTTATTTATTTTGGTTTTAGCTCTAATTTATAGATTTTAATTGTTCATTATATAGTATATATCTAGTATTAGGACCTCTATGTAAACCACTTTTAGTGATGGAGCTTCCTAATAAAAGATTGTTACTACTAAGTCTTTCTTGTTCTTATCAATCTCGTCTTTGTATACTTTCAAATCATTTAACAAAGTTTCTGCATAGAGTCTTGCATCAACCTTTTCTTTCACTGCAGTTTCGAGATAACTCTCGCTTTCAGCGATTCTGGTTTGATGTCGTTCAATTATACCTCTCAACTCTTTTTCAACGGAAACATATCGATCAATTTCGAATTGACTCGTTTCCACCACTGCTCTTAGTCCATCTAATGCATTATGCAAATCCTTAACTTCTTCATTGGCTTCATTCAGTTCTGATATGACAACTTCATTACTGTTTGCAATCTCATCCAAACTTGGCCCAAGGAATTCTTTTAGTGTCTTGGGTATTTTAGTAGGGTCTCGAATATTATACTCTTTAGCATTTTCACGATGTAGTTTGACGATAACTTGGCCAGCTTCATTATATTTTGTTGTGAATTTTGAGGTGTCAGCTTTTGGATATAATAACTTTAATTGATCTTCAGCATCGTCCAAATCCCTTTCTCTGGCTTCAATAGACTTGAAAGGTTCATAGTCTTCACCAATTGGATCTAGGTATATGGTGTCATCACCATCATCACCACCTGCAGCACCAGGCTCATTTAATATAGTTGGATCAAGGGTATCGTCGGTGTCCATATTAGTGTTCAAATATGGAAACCTCTAAATTAATTCAGAAGTCTCGTATATTCATATCGTTTGGGTCCCATATTTCATCGTGGAAACCAGTATCTGAATTACAGTCTGGGATCTTTCTAATTATAGCAATGGGTAAGACGCGCTGTTTGAGTTCACTCTTGGCAATGGCTATAGGATTGAAATCCCCTGGCCAGTCTATGACTGGTTTACTACCCATCCTCAATTGATAAGCTCTAAATCCCACCAAACGAACATATTCATGCGGGGTCATTGTGTCATCTGTTATTTTGTCAGCCATTATATCCACTTGCTGACAATATATCCCAAGGCTAACATACCGATAGAAACATAAACCATTTCTCCAGTCTTTTGATCTGAATTGGGTCGGTAATAGTCAGAGAATTTTGGGGGATTACCGATTTGATTGTACAATCTCAACGCTTCATCCGTCTTTGATATGTTCTCAGAGGCTTGATTCTCGTCACCCTTCCTACGATTCTCAAAGTCAATAAGAGCCATTCGTTTCTCTTGATAAGCAGCATAGTCTTTCTGGTACTTTTCCATGGCTTTGTCATGCCTCTCCCTTTCAAGTTGGAGATCGGTTGAAGATGAGCCGCTAATGACTTTTGCTAAATAATTTCCACCAATGAAGGCTGTTGCATTGAGGACTGCCCCTCCAAGCATGATTGCTATAGTCGCCATTTACACACTTGTTGTTTTATCCTTAACCAATTTTAACGCATGCGCAGTGACACAAAATCAAGACTTTGAATTTTTCATCATTACTTGTTGTTCTTGAAAAGTTTCAAGACTGGATATAGTAATGCGATCATTGACAGCATTCCAAACGTAAATGATACTAATGTGTGTGGTCCTGGTGGTTTTTCTTCGGATGTTGATGACTGTGGACTGGATTTTTTTGTTTGGTTTTCTTGCTTCTTTTCTTCCTTTAGACGCTTAATATAATCTTCGTATTCCTTTTTAAAGTCTGGATAACGAGATTTCAACTCGTTCAAAAGAAAGTCAAAATACCTAGGCTCCCCATGCTTATAATTTAACCTTTCATAAGCATACCATTGTAGAAGATCCTTTGGGTCACTAATCATCTCTGAGATTACAAAATCATAGCTTTGTTTGTTCCATGTATGGTCAAGCTCAGTCACATAATCAAGTAATGAAGATCTAACATAGTGTATAAGAGCTTCTTTGTGATCCTTATCTGCAAAATATAATACATCTCTGAATATATCATTAGGCATTTTCAAACACTTGTGGGTAGAATCTTCTGATCCTCTAAATACTTTTTGACATATATAGCTATAGCCAGCAGGATAACCCACTTGACATAGTTCATGATATTGGTCGTTGGGTCGCCGATGATCGACTCCCGAAGAGCCTTTTTGACAAGCCAGCCCATCCCAGCCGACAATCCAATGAGCACTCCAGAGTCCGTAACCGTCTTTACGAGCTTATTCTCAGCCATTTTATGGATTACATCCATCTACTTTTTAAGTTGGTTTTCTCTTCTTCTTTGGCAGGCTGACTTTCTACGACTGTGGGCTGGGGTGGTGGTGGGTTGAATGTAATGGTTGGCACATGCAGATTGGCTATCCTATCTCGATATTTTTTCCATAGACCATAGGCGGCGAGGCCAATTGCACTTATGGCCAGAATAATAGGTTGGGACGAGATATATTTTGGTATCCAATCACCCACGCCACCAGCAGAACTACCCTTATCCTCTTCCTTTTCACTCTCTTCCCTTTCCTTCTTCTCTCTTTCCTCTTCACGTTTCAAAGCCTCTCTGGCCCTCTTGTTCTTTTCTGATAACGTTTTACCAGCTTGAACTCTCTTGGGGTCTTTGACCTTTGTTTTGACAGAAGGCTCTCTAGTGATCTGCTCAACCTGGCTTGTTTCTTCAGACATGTTATGAGTTAACCTATTTGTAACCTTTAAGTCTCCTAGTAAGAGGTATACTAGGAAACTAAACATTTATATTAAAAGATTAGTAACCAAGCTGTGGTTGCAACTGCAGCTGCAATTGTTAATATTTTCACTAGATTAGTCTTTAGCGCTGTGTGTCTCGCTTCATTACTATCCATCGAGGAATACACTTCCTTCCCATCTCTAAATATCATATACTTTACTTCCTTCTCACCCTCATCATTCTCCAATTCTAAGCCAAAGTATATACACCCATTATCACGTAACACGAAATAAGCAACCTTCATTCTCCTATCCTTTCTCATCTTTAGAACTACATTGGTTAATGCTTTTGCTAGATTAGTGCAATTACAAGTCTTTACTTCCTCATTATCTTTCGATAACAAGTATATGAGTATATCCCCGTTATCCTGCGGCTTGACATGCCCATGCGTGATTTTCTTATTATTTCTTTCAACACCAGACTCTTTAGTTTGCACTTCTTGTTCAGACATGTTATGAGTTAATCCATTGTTACCTTTAAGTCTCCTAGTAAGGGTCATACTAGGAAACTGTCACATACTTAGTCTTATTCTTACTCATCACCACTCTCTTCATCACCACTCTCTTCATCACCACTCTCTTCGTCACTACTTGATGAAGAATCGTTATCATACAGGAATGAGGTTTTGTTGTACTCAATTCGTGTAAGTTTAACTTCTCTCACACGTAATTGAATAGATGCACCAAATGGAGTATTTCCATGACTACCAAAATATATACTTTGTAAATCAAGAATTATTTTGGCAGTTGTTAAATCAGGCATATCACCAATATCTGACAAAAACTCTCCAAATGGTTGTTCATCGTCTTCAGAATTGTATATTTTGGTCCAACACTTCATCTTCTTACCAGTGCTTTTGGTGTGTAATTTCAAGTAAGCTACTGCTTTCCCATCTTTGTTGTAGCTATATATGGGTTTCACTGCCGATGTCAGATCATTGCCAGCATCTTTACATGCAGATTTAGTTGCCTTTGATGTTTTGGAATATCCATTCTTCAAAGATTTAGCCACTACGTCTACCAAGGCGTCAAAGGTTTCAAAAGTGTACTTTTCAAGATCTGTAGGCTCATTCATAGTTTCTGTGCTTGTCAATGGGTATATGATTTGTAACCCATCCATGTTATCTACAGTCTTTTGAGTATCATCAACTCCCCATGGCCATGATCTTGAAATACTCCAAACGTTTTGTTCAGGTAACTCAATACATATTGGACGATTTACTTCCTTCTTATCAGTGAAGTAAACTTTTGAATATGAACCACCCCACTTGTTGGGTTTGGGCTCTCCAATATGGACCTTATTCCACTTCATTTTACGAGAAGGTTTTATCAAATAAGGCTTTGACAAACAAATTTTCAATGATGAAGTTGAAGAAGCATTTGAGGAAGTTGAGTTTGCTCTTTGTGACATGCTTGCGTATGCTTTTAGACCTAAAAGTACCAAATCCAATTTCAATTTTTTCTTCACCGAACAGTGTCGACTCCAACTTCATCCGTATTAGCCATATCGTATAATGTGGTGGGAGGGGCGGGCTCTCTTAGTTTGAAATACTTGAGAGCGGTAATGGCTATTATCAGTAACGTAGCAATCACACCACCATGTACTACTATTGAACCAGAAGCTTCTGACAGCCACTGCTTGATCAATTGATTGTTCTTCCAATCCTTTACTAAAGCATCTGGCTCATCTATTCCGCCGTAACCACTAAGACACCAGTTGACTAATCTGACCAATAGATGTAAAGGAGGATCAATTAGTCCGTCAGCCACATTCTTACCCGACACCATCTTGTACCTCTTGTAGTACTTCTCGACATCCTTATCCGATAATTTATGGATGTCGCCTAGTGTCATTTGCATACCAAGATACTCCTTGGTAGAGCCTAGACAAGCTAGTATGGAAAGCTCTTCTCTTTTGGATTTCAAATCATCATCGCTAATGGTTGGTGTTGATTGATGACTATCCACCACAGTTTCACCATTCATGATTTCTTCAGGAGTTGTCATGGTTGTGCCGTTAGAGTTGGTATCTCTAAATAACTTTTGAATGGATGTCTAAGGGAGAAGCATAGCCTAGCATACTTTTCATTCATAAGATGCTTCTTGAGTATCTTCCACGTTTCAGCATCCAGGTCCCCTCCATACTCCTCGAGAAGCATCTTCATCGCCGTTTGTGATGGATTGTGGAATGAGATCACACAAGCTACATTTTCACGGAATGGTTTGGCTATGGATGTCAGTTGTTGGGTGAGAACCCAGACTGATATCCCTATATGCCTCCCAGAGAAGGCCAAACCGATGAATTTGTTGGACCTATTCTTCAGATCCTTGGAAACGGCACAGTCGTCCAATATTATGAGCGCATTCATACCTGAGAAGAACGATTCACAATCCATCAACAAATTGTTGATTTCGTCATGATCACTGGCATCTGGCGACAGTACAAAGAATCGTTTGTCCCCCTTGGCAAAGCCTCTATAAGTCTTGTTATGGGTATATGTTGGGCAGATCAACACAATATAATCGAACACTTGCCTATAGTGGCCTCGAAGCTGTTCCACTATGTATTGGGTCTTTCCACAATTCGTGGGACCAGTGATGATGCAATTGAATGGAACCATGTTTTTGAGTTCGTTCATAATTACTCACTACATTAACCCCTTTAGATTGATGTTTCTTCTCATGACAACGTGAGAAGAAAGACATACACAGCAGCCTAAAATTCTATCTGATCTAGATTATTACTTATAATACCCATAATCGCATCCCCAATTACGAACATGTAGCATGTAAGAACTTTAGTTCCTACCTTTTGTCTCTTAATTTCTAAAGTCACACCATCACGAGTAGCATAAATAAACAAACCATTTCCATGGATATCATTATCCGGATAAGTCCTCAAATCAATCCACAAAGCAAATTTATCTGTATAGAAATCAGATTCCTTAACTGAATCACTAAGACGAACTCGCTTAATTATGGATTGCCACAAATCAGTCGCCATCATACCTTTCAAATAAACTTTGTTGGGCACCCCATCTATGTCAATCTTGACTGATGTGATCTTTGGATTTGCAAAAATCTTAGAATCCCTAAGGCCTTCTGCATGAGGGGCAGTGAAGAGACATAGTATACCAGTCATGGATCTCCTTGGTACGTTAATGTGCTGATTTATCACAGCATCATCAGCCTCAGAGATTGTGAAAGTTTTGTGAAGAAGTGCTTTTTCATACGTGAATCCTTTCCCAGATTTGTAGGACGCAACAGCCTTTGTTGCTAAATATTCATTTGATATGCACTGGTATTCCATTTCCATGTTTATTAATTTATAATTAGCGGGTGTTTCATTGTTTGAATAAACTACAACATCAGAAACTTTAGCCAAAGTCAATTCAAAT
Organism: Ricordea florida; assembly: GCA_949710005.1. Classification (NCBI taxonomy): domain Eukaryota; kingdom Metazoa; phylum Cnidaria; class Anthozoa; order Corallimorpharia; family Ricordeidae; genus Ricordea; species Ricordea florida. The sequence continues at coordinate 14,724,593 of OX453281.1, forward strand.
CTAAGTGGATGTAATAATCCTCTTGGATAAAATATTCCATGATCTTTGAGGATTGTGTGATCCAATGGAATAGCATATCTAGTGTTATGAATCGCGGCTAACATAGTTTGTTTTGGGTCTTTTGATGTATCTTTATCACTTGTATTGGTTCTAATTTTCCTCACATTCTCATCTGATATACCCTGTCTCAACCTATTCTCACGATCCACCTCCGACAAAAACAAATCATGATAAGTTTTGAACAAATCAAATCTACTAAGATCCTCTATGATTTCACCCCCAAATAGAACCCTATATTGTGAAATTAGATTCCTTCCCAAATTGTTAACAAGAGTGTTGTCTTTGTGCCCAGTTACAACCATATCAAAAGTTATGTAGACGCTACCAGGCACAATCACTAAATTCTCACTCAATTTGGGTATTTCAATGTATAATGTCTCACCAGGTTCTGCTGATGATGGATTCAACGTGACCCTATTCAACGAAGTTTCCGCCTTCAACCCGTCAGTAGTCCTTGGAACACGATCTGCATCAAGAATGCTTGGTATAGCAGTCATTTTAAACACTTATAATCTTGTTTTTAAATGACTGATTCTAATGTTTTAAATCGATTATATTATTCCACTGATGGATACTGGAAAGGATACTCAGCTATACCCAAATTGGCCAAAGCAGCCAAAGTTAGTGAAAAGGTCGCCAAAGAGTGGTTGGAGAAGCAAGCCTTGTGGCAAATTTATCTCCCAGCCCCCAAGTATATACCCAGGCCACATTGGAGTGTGAATAAGCCTAATCAGATTCACCAAGCGGACTTGTTGTTTCTTCCTCATGATACAGTGAAAAGAAAAACATACCGCTATGCATTAGTCGTGATTGATATTGCTTCGAGATATAAGGATGCCGAGCCATTGACCTCAAAAGAGAGTGGTGAAGTTGCCAATGCCTTTCAACGGATTTATTCCCGTAAGTTGAAGTGGCCACAAACATTAATGATAGATCCAGGAACAGAATTCAAGGGTGATGTAACAACTCTTATGAATAAGCATCAAGTCACAATCCAGCGTAGTGAAGCTGGGAATCATAGAGCTCAAGCTTTTGTGGAGAGGGCCAACAGGACTCTCGGTGAGAAGTTATTCAGCCATCAATACGCTCAAGAGATGGTTAGTGATACCCGATCCACAGTTTGGGTGAATAGATTGCCCGCCATCATGAAGACCCTCAATAGTGAACCCACCCGTATTACTGGTAAAGAGCCTGACAAAGCTTTGAAAATGGACTCAATTGGTACCAAAACTCCAGACTATAAGCGACCTGTGGGATTGGATGAGAAGAGATTACCTCCAGATGTTCAAGTCAGATATTTATATGCCCCCGGTGAGGATGAAGGTGGGGACAAACGAAGGGCTACTGATCCCATATGGAGTCTTGAAGTCTATGATTTGGCCCGAACCATAATAGAGCCTGGTCAACCAGTCTTGTATTATTTGAGTGGTGGCCCAAAACGAGGATTCGTTCGCGAAGAGCTTCAATTTGTACCTCAAGACACCAAATCACCGCCTTCTAGCGTCCTGAAGTGACCATGTGCATAAGTGTTTATCCCATCTTCCATTATCACACGTTTATCGTCCTCGCGTGATAATGCAATCTTGTTAATTGTTTCAGTATACATGTCATGATTATGACTCCTTATGGTGTTCATCTTCCGTCTCTGGGATTGGCCACTGAAAAGACAAGTCTTGTAATCTTGGAAACTTATGCTTTTGCTAACCACTACCTTGTTAACACCCTTACACTTCTTGACTTCTTTCTCCTTGTCCGTCTTGAAAGCATACAGTTTAGCCCTCAGACCCACAAATTCCGTGATTTGTTCACCGCCAGCCTCGTCTTTGAACATCCCTCCAACCTTTTTGTTCACTCCGGTCTCAATCCCGGATGGATGGTCCCTTGGGTAGTTACTTGTGTCAAACTTGTCTCTCACATCTGGAGTGATATCCCTGTAAAAGTCCTCGGTTTGTATCTCATAGGCGAGAGAATCCGTGTCTGTGAACATCAACTTGGCATCAACTCCATACTTGGGCTTTATGTACCTGTAATGGAAATCGTACATAGTCGTCTTGCTCAAATCCAGAATAGATAGGCCTAAGTAAATGGGCTTATCAAAGACCAATCTCGTTCTCTTCATGTGGAAGGCAGTCAGATCCTCGCAAAAGATGTTCCTATGATGTAAGTTTGGCTTCACAATCAACTTACGCGCTTTCTTCTCATCAGTAACCAACTGAATGTCCACCCTCTTCCTAATGTTCTCCATGGTCTTGCCAAACACTGAATTGTTCATCAGCTTGAAGAAATCCTTTTCGAAATCATTCTCGGCCCTGGCTCTCAAACTATTATTCAGATCAATATAAGGCTTCAACCATTCCGACTCCTCGAACTTGATCCCTCTATGAACCTTGGTTAACTTCAAACCCAACGACAAAAACTGTTTCAGAACTTCGTGGTGTAGAATATACTTCTTCTTATCTCTCAAATTTGGAACCAACTTAACAACCCCATCAACATCCAACCTCTCTGGGGCTAATGGATAATCATTATGAAGATCGTGTAACTCCAATGGGTACTCCAAGTCCACCTCTAATATGCATGGATGGTTCCTCCAATCTGTCAACTCTTGATCACTCATCCATTCAAACCCATGGGTTGGTAAAGCCTTCGTCATTGCATGACCATAGAGCCCATTAGCATCCAAATATACGATGAACTTTGTAGGCAACCTGGGATCATAGTTCTTCATATATCGATTATTAGCCTTCCCATACCTCGTCGAGATCATTGATATTCCACCCCTGATACCATTCTCTACCATAATCAGCATATCGGGATCCCTCAAAAGCTCCAACCCAACCTTGGTGATCTTCAATGTGGCATCCCAAGCCAATCCAGGTGCAGTATAATGCCATGCTGGATCCAACCCATAATTCTTCATACAAACCCCTCTGAAGTTCTCAAATACATCAGCCAACAGAATCACATCTGTTTTGAGATACAAGTCATGGTAATCCCTAAAACTTCTCATACCAAAGGTCTCCCACACGTTTCCAGCATGTTGATAATCCTCATCTGATATGTCAGTGTCGTATAATACCGAATAGAACTCATCCTTGGGTGGTAGACTGGACACTTGTAACTTGTCAAAGCCATAAAACCAATCATATGGAAACACTCCCTTCCTAGCCAAAAGATCAAAGTTTGCCCCTTCATAGTATCTCGATAGGTTTTCCAGAGACTCTCTCGGCAAGTTGTCAGCCAATCTGGCCAAACCACTTGCCATGAACCTAAAACTGTCTATAAACCTAATGGAGCGTTTAATCTGAACCTCCTTCTCCTTACCATCATCCCCTTCTACCTTCTTCATGAACTTTTCAACCACAATCTCTTTGGTGAATGAGATGTACTTTTCATCGTTGAGTGGAATACAATCAATCTTACCCTCTGATACTCCCATCTTCTTGATAAAAAAATGACTATCGTATCCAGACAAGTTGTGGAATATGACTGGAAAGAACTTGGGAGTGCTAAATTCCAGGTTGTATTTCTTATGGGCTGCTCCTCTGTACCTACCTGTAAGATGACAGTGATCGACCACCTTATCATTCCCCAGTTCGCCCTCGCAAATATGGCAATGAGTAGCCTTTCTATGCTTCCTATTATCGCCATGATTCATTACAAGCTTCTTTTCAGTCTTGAATTGATCATAGATCTTCTTGATGTCCTCCTCCAAGCTTTCCTGGAACATTTGTGGTATGTCATCCTCAGGTGAGTCGGCTGTTCGCATCACCAACTTGGGCTCAAAGATCTCATCATCGAAACACTTAATAAGGTAACAGAAACCTGATGGCTTGTGCTTCTGATACTGATTTGTGAAGCTATACCTGTCATCCGGGAAACAAGTGTCCAACGTCTCCGTGAAACACTCAAAATCAGCATAGATCACAAATGGCACTTGCATCTTTCGTCTGTGATTCGTGAAAGTAATGTACTTTGGGCTGCCATCCTCTTCCATAGGCATCTGGACTTTGACTGCTTCGTTGTTTAGGCAGTACTCCATATGTTCGTCCAGCGACTTTTGAGAATTGAACGAGTTTAGGCAGTTATCACAATAGAAACGTGCATGCTCATTCTTATTATACTCAATAAATCTTGACATGTTTTTGATCCAACAGTAGTGATTTGTCTCTTCGTTTGATATCAAGAGTTGATTTATCTTTTCCACCCCTGACTTGTTACTACGCCTGATTAGGGTCGGGCCGCCATTCTCATAACCAAGGATATTGATCCCATATGGGTTCTGCCTTTCAAATCTATCTATCTGGGTTGTACTAAGTGATGCCACTGGAAACTCTATTCCTGACCAATCGAATTTCTCTGAGTTTTCTCTCATCTCTTTGTTTAGTCTATAGGGATGATCCTTGTTTGGGAACACAGCAGATGTCACTGCCCATTTGAAGCACTCTTGGTCTTCATTCTTGACATTAATGATTGCCTTCTTAGCAGCTAATTTAGGTGGTAATTTAATATATGAACTTCCAGAAAACGGTTGAAATGGGTTTATGTGGATACGAAAGTCTATCACATGTTCAAACACCCATCCAGAACGCTCATTCTCATATTTCTGCACCAATTCAACCAGTCTAGCTTTGATGTTATCAAACACAACAAATATGTCTGTTGAAGCTGTCACTGTCTCCATCAGTGAATGGAAATGACCTTGACTCCGCTCAGTAACACGATTATCCTGGTTGTTCCTCCTCGTGAATCCACATGAAAGAATACACTTCAACTTGAATGGCTTCCTATGTTTATACATCAAACTACGAAATGGTGTTCTAACCTTGCTAAGGAATGAAGTTGGATCATATCCAGCTCTACCATTTACTATGTAAGTCCTCAAAAAGCCTCTCAGAGCCGTTTCATGTCTTTCAGGGATGAAGTAATCAGGTTCCCTTCTAACTGCATTGGCTGCCCTTCTTAATCTCCTAGTGATGGCCCTCCTGTTTGGTTCTCTAACATTAGATCTTATCCAATTTGTAGTCTGGATAATTTCACGCCTGGCAGAAGCAATAGCCCTTCCATATGAAGCTCGGGCGGGCCTTGTTCTTGTGGGCCTAACTGGACCAGGAATTGGAACATTAGCTTCAACCACTCGTGGTGATCCGACAGCATTAATGAGGGCCGTTTTACGCATGTTGCCAAAACCTTGTATGCCAGACTTCTTGGCTATGGTTCGTAGTATCTTCACTGTCAAGTTCTCAGGTTGTATATCAGATAACGCTGTGAGCATTTCAGCCTTTCTGAATCCACGAACACTCACACCAGCTCTTTTGGCTATTGACCTCAAGTCTTTCACTGTCAAGTTCTCCATAGCATCAATTGTATTTTGAAATTGCAATCTCTAAGCCAACCACTATGGTATTAAAAAAGCTTGTTTAACTTTTATACTTTTGTAACACGGTCCATGTTACAAAAATTTGTTGATAATTAATTACACTCCTTTACATTCTTTACAATAATACTTTGTCTTGCCATGTGAACAAATCCCAGCGCCGCCACAATCTTTACAATAATACTTTCTCTTGCCATGTGAGCAAAAACCCCCACCACCACATTCTTTACAATCATACTTTCTCTTGCCATGTGAACAAATCTTAGAACCACCACATTCTTTACAATTACTTTTATGTTTACCATGTGAACAAATACCAGCACCACCACATTCTTTACAATTATACTTTCTCTTGCCATGTGAGCAAAAACCCCCACCACCACATTCTTTACAATCATACTTTCTCTTGCCATGTGAACAAATCTTAGAACCACCACATTCTTTACAATTACTTTTAAGTTTACCATGTGAACAAATACCAGCACCACCACATTCTTTACAATTATACTTTCTCTTGCCATGTGAACAAATACCAGCACCACGGCATTCTTTACAATAATACTTTTGCACACCATGTGAACAAATCTGAGAACCAACACACTCTTTACAACGATACTTTCTCTTGCCGTGTGAACAAATACCAGCGCCAACACATTCTTTACAAAAATACTTTTGCACGCCATGTGAACAAATCTGAGAACCACAACATTCTTTGCATTTATAAAATACTTTGTCATGTAAACAAATACCAATACCGCGACACTCCTTACAATAATATCTTTGTCTGTTATGTGAACAAATTCCAGCACCATGACAATCCTTGCAGTAATATTCATATCTGTCATGAATACAAATCCCAGCACCATGACAATCCTTGCACTGATATTTTTGTCGACCATGAACACAAGGCATTCTCAATTTCAAAGCTATGCCCGTCACCCACCAACCCCAAACCAAAATTTCACTTTGCCAAACTCGACCCAGACCCCACCCATCTCAACTCGACGATCCCAACCCAAAATCACTCGACCCAAAAATCGAACAAGTTGAGACCAAACCGACTCGACCACGCCCATCTTGTCTCAACCCAACTCGACCACACCCAAAAAATTCTGACCAAGCCGAACCAGTCCCCCGACAAAATTGACCACGCCCAAATTGGCCCAGAACCGGCCCTTTGCAACTACTACACAATTCCAATATTGCTCTGTATGTGGAACATCTCAGATACATTATCAATAACCATGACATCCATATAATTCTTGGTGATTTTAATATAAACTATTTTAATGATGACAAGATGAAGCCACTTTATGACATGATGAATTCAAACAACTATAAACAAGTTGTGCAAAGTCCTACATTTATATCTTCTGGGAGTCTATTGGATCATATTTATGTAAAACCACTCTATTTGCATAAAATTATCCATTCTGTAATTCCAGTTTATTACTCAGATCACGATGCTATCAAAATTATACTTAAAAATTAAAACTAATACATTGCCTAAATAGACTACATAACCTATAACTTTTCACTTGGACACCACTCCTGAATTGAAAATAACATACCTAAGCTTCAAATATTCAGTAAAAGAGTTCAACATTTTGTAATATGAGTCATATGCATGAGATATGTTATTTTACTGTATTGAATATTGGTCAACTTTTACGAATCATTATACAGGTATTGAGAACTTCGAAAATACGAATACATACATACTCGAAGATAAGAATATATACTACCCTTTGTAAAACTGAAGCGTACCAGAAAGTTATATCAGTTAACGTTAAATTAGGGAACAAACGTACGTGCCTTTAAAACAGTTATTCCTGTTATGTACTTCAAATCCACGAATTCAAACAAACTCCAGGCGCACTCAAGGCATCCACGAAATCTCGTTACCAGGACCATCCGTGTGAAACGTCAAGATTTTGGAGGCGGTGCCGGGCCGCGTCGAGACCGAAGTGATGCGAACATTGTCCGAACAGTCCGAATATCCCACATGCTCACTCGACGCACTAACACCTCGCGCAGTTCCACCTAACGCCGTTCTTGGAGTTGGTTGCTGTCAACACCTGCATCCAGCCGCATCTATACTGAAATGTCGGAGCAACTTCACAATAACGTCAAAAACACTCGGAAAAAAGGTATGCCTTTTTCATACTCTGATTCCTAAATGTTGCGTGGTAAATAAAGGATTGTTATTGTTGTTGTTACTCCTAACAATATAATTGGCGATATCAACGGAATACTTAATCTCGTCAGGTGCTAACTCTTCCAGAAGTAACGTCCCTGCATGTACACGCCCGTCAACCGCCCCGTCAACTTCAAGATCAACTGAGCTACCACCAAGCGCCCCGTCAAATTCAACAGCAACTGAGCAATCATCAAACGCCCCGTCAACTTCAACTACGCAATCATCAAGCGCTGAGTCATCCGAGTTGTCTAACACAACAGTGCCTACACCAAATTTAACTTCTCCGAAGAAAATCTCAACTCGGCTACACAATGATCCAACCATTGTCGGTTATCTCCACAATGTCAGCCCAGTGAAAAAAAGTGCAAAAGGATCTGAATACTTCTCATTTACAGTCGTCCAAGAGAAGGACAAGAAAATAAAAGCATTGTGCTTTTCACCGAGAAAACATAAAGCCAATGTGGAAACCAAAGCCGAAAGTTGCACACCATGCAAACTAACCAAATTTACCTACCACGCAACAGAAAAAGATGTAATTTGGGTGAACGCAGCTACGCAAATCAACCATGCCTTGGAAGCGAACGTTGATTTTCCTTGCGACACCGACTACAACGAAACACCAGTGGTCATCACAAAAGATCTTGAGGATATTCAAGTTTATCAAAGTGTCACAGTTCGTGGTATGGTTCTTTTTGGAGATCGAAGACCAGAGCCTGTCCCTACAAAAACCGATCTGATCAAAAGGAGTAGTATATTAGAGGCAAAATAATCCTATTTTCTGATAATTTCTGTTTAATTATACCGGATTTTTTTAATCAAGGATTTAACCAAGGATTTATCAGGGATTTTTATCAAGATTAAAAAAATGAATTCAAAAAAATCGATTTTTAATATATCATGTTATATCTTTAAATATCAAAATCGATTTTTTTATAAAGGATTTAACCAAGGATTTATCAGGGATTTTTATCAATAATTTCAGAAAAAAAATGAATTCTAAAATGATTTAAAGATATAGATATAAAGTATCAAAATGGAACGGTTAACAGTAGAAGAATTAAAGGTTATTGCTAGAGAATTGGGTGTTAAAAGATATTCTCAAATGCTTAAAGCAGAACTCAGAGAAGCTATAAAACAAACAAAAGCACCAACCATTAATATTATTGAAAAATCTTCTACTGAAACCCTCAAACAACCTATCAATCCAGTATTGGAAAATGTAAATGTGGAGCACCTTAGAGCTATAGCTAAAGAGTATGATATTAAAAAATATTATCGGATGACTAGACCCGAACTAATTGAAGAGTTAAATGATATTGACATAGATTTAAACAAATTATCAAATATTATTGAAAAAATAACAATAGCATCAAAAAAGTATGAGTGTATTCATGGAAATTTTAAATATCAGTGTAAAGATTGTGGAGGATCCCAAATATGTAAACACAACAAAGTTAAATCATGTTGTAAAGAATGTAAGGGTGGTAGTGTTTGTGAGCATAAACGTATGAGGCATATATGTAAAGACTGTAAAGGTAAAGGAATATGTATTCATGGAAAACAAAAAAGTTTTTGTAAAGAGTGTGGAGGATCTCAAATATGTGAACATAAAAAACAGAAGGCGAGTTGTAAAGAATGTCGAAAAAAACAAGATACACAACAAAAACATTAAGTTATATAACGCAAGTAAGTGTTACATAACAAAAAAAAAAAAATTTGCATTGACGTAATCACATTCCTGAGCGACGTTAGAAACCAGCCTTTTTAAAGTAAACATAAAATCTACTTTTCAACTTCAAATCCACTTTTCAACTTGCTTGTTGCTATGTCGTAAAAGTATGTAATCTATTGTTCTACACGTGTACACTAATTTACAAACAATCATAATCACGTGAAATACTCATGAACTACCGAAATAGATACCACGCTAATCCACCAGTGATAATTATAAATGTTAATATATTGGTTTCATGTTGTGTGGTCACGTCCGACTTTTCATTCAGAGTTGAGGGTTTTGGTTTTGGTTTCATTTCATTTTGTAAAGGTTTTGGATTTGTCTCGGCTATATGAGGTAACTTTACCTTTGAAGATCTCATGTTATGACTTATTCCAACCTGTTTTGATTCAGTGTTTAGGGAATTATTCACTCCAAAATTCATATCATTGCTTGCTTTCATAAGTTTGTTATTAAAACCAGTCACGCTCTCAGTGTTGATTATCATATTACTTGGCATTAACCATACACCAGGAGCAATAGCTAAATCAAGTCGTAATTTCGCTTCTTGTACAGCTAATTGATACCTTTGGATAGAACTAGAAATGTCATTCTCGATAACACTACTTTCAAATAAAGCCAAGAATTCTTGTTGAGTCTCGATCGCGCCACCACCATTATCATAAATTGAGTTTCTAGTGTTAACTTGCGCTCCCAATATACAGTAAACAAAAGCTTCAGCAGATCGATTCAATCTACCAAGTCCAGCTTTAGTGAGCCCATGACCACTTGTTGGAATAAACCAAGAATATTTGAAATCAGCAAAGTCATCATTTCGTATGAATGAGATTAAATTACCCTTTTCTTTCTTACCTCCTTCATCAGCAAATTTACCACCTTCGCCAGGCCACTGATCAGCTTCAACATCATAATTTCTTACTATATGAACATTTTGATATCCACCACCTTTTCCATTATATCCAGAACCATAATCAAGGAATATATCTCCCAATCCACCATTTCGACCACCTTTCCATCTAAAATCAGAATTATTACTAACCCCAAATTCTGCACACAATCGTTGATATGCCACTTTGCTGTAAGGATTATTATTTATCACAAAAGGTTGTTCATCAGGTAAGGGAAGACTCAATTCATATAATATCCGCCTTATTGTAAAGTAAACATGAAACTTAATGAAGCTACTCACTACTTTAGGATAATTTAAACTCTCAAAAGGACTTATTCCACATCCTGAGGTAGCACACCAAACTGCAAAATTAAGTTGTTGAGGCCAATAATTCATATCTGGAGAGTTCAACCATTTTCTACTTTGTTTACCAAATTTGAAAGTCACAACTTGGGATGTAAATATGTTTCTCATCTTTGCTGTGAATTTCTTCGTATTTGACACGTATATATCCAGTGAGGTTAGCATTTTTGTAATATTAGTTGTAGGTTCATCAAAGTTAATAGCTGGTATAGGATAGCTTCGATTGGTTATATTTAAACTTTTTGGGAATGAACTTAATTCATCATAATTCAATCCTAAATCTTTCCATAAAAGTCTTTTCATACGAGGTGACAGGTCATCAGTCCAAGTCTTTCCAGTAGGATCATCATAAGACATGATTACTGTTCCATTAACTTTCCATTTAATATAACCTCCATATTGATCAGTCACAAATATAAATTGGTCACGATCACCCTTTGGATACTTATTTCTGAAATCATTGAGTAACATTTTATTCCTTATGTTTAGAATAAGATGCACATGTTTTTAAATCAACACCGTTCTTTTCTAATATTAACCTCAAATGTCATTTTTAATGTGTGGGAACGGTTAGCTCCTTTAATATGTCTGCACGAACCTCTCTCCTTATCTGTGACATATTTAAGTTTTTTTCAGTATCCCTCCTAAATTTTTGACGGATTTCGAGTTTTAGTTTTTCAAACTTTTCTAACTCTGCTAAAATTATGGAAAATTCTTGTTCAGAGATGATGTTATCTTTCAGTGCCTTTGAAACCAAATCGTTAATGGTGTTTACCTTTGCTTTTGCTAGAGAAACAGTCTGTTCATGTTTACTAACTTTATGTGAAAGTCTTTTAGAAGCCGCACCAAATCCGACTGAAATACCACCACAAAGACCACCGACAACTCCTAATGGGATACCAACAACAGCACCAAAACCACTAAGGGAGGTTCCAAGTCCACCTGCAGATAGTATAACTGAAACCAACCCACAACCAACACTTATTTTAGTAAATATTCCTCTTGCTCTATTGTATTTTTTCCTAACATCCTCATAATGTTTAATTTCCTTCTCAAGATTTTGTAGTACTTCACATGACTTTTGTAGTCTGAAATTAAGTGAGTCTCCATTCATAGGAACTTGTGGATAAATTCTATTGTAGTCATCCATTTTTTTACTACTCAAGATGAAATCTTTAAATGAATTCGGAAAGGTCCGTTATTTAATTTAGCCTTTTTTCCAAATTCATCTAAAATTAACAAAGTAAAGTAGTTGACAGGATTTTTAGTTTGTGGAACTCTTAAACAAGGATACTTTTGAGATGGTATGACAGCTAGTAGTTGAGAGGGTTTAAGCTCTTCAGTTTCGGCGTTAGTGATATAACAATTTGAATATGAAGACTTTGACTCAATAAGATCACACATTAAGTAATAAGGATTTTTATTCGTCGCTGGATTAATGTGACTATCAAGCATTTGTATCTTTTTTACTTTGGTTAAGGGTGGATCTAGATAAATTCTTGTTTCAGGAGTTAGCATATTTATAGATAGAAACGTTGTATGATTCATGTTTTTTACTTACTTCCTCTTCTTTTTAAACTGTTCCACAAAATATAGAACCACAGCCACTATCAATAACCAAGCATTCCTACCTAAAAATCCAATAACCTCACCCGCTGTTTTGAATAGAAAGCTTACAATAGCTCCAACCATTCCAGGTAATATTTCACCGAGTTTCTTACCAATCGTTTTCAACCCGTCACCAACACCTTTTCCTAACGTGGATAGACCTTTAGAAAGATTAGAAATTATAACACCAATGACTAAACCAACAGCACTCACAACAGCAAAGACTGTAAAACCATGCTTTTTGAATATGGACTTTATCTTATCTCTTAATCCCATTCTTTCCCAGACTCTCTCTCTTTCACGCTCCAGGTTAGATATCTCATTCTCCTCCTCAGGAATTTCTCCACCTAGATTTTCAAGTTCAATATTTTCTTCTATACTCCTATCGGTTTTGTTTTTTAGGAATTTTTCCCTCCCAATATTTTTGCTGTGTGATTCTTTTCTCTTTTCTATTTCATTATCATAATCTTCAACAATTTTTGGTGCTCTATCACCTAAAGCTTCTACTAATCCCTTGGGGAGTTCTTTATTTCCACCTTTTAATCGTTTTATTTCACCATTTATAAGAACATAATCAGCTGCCTTATCTCTCATTAAATTAACAACTATTTATTTTTTTATTTATTTTTTTAACTTTTTATTCCTACGTCTTCATATCTTTTGAATTTTATCATTAATTTTGAAGTGTCTGCATACGGATAGTTCTTTTTTAGTTCTTTTTCAAACTCATCTAGTTCAATTCGCTCCTCATCAAATAATGTAGGTTGTCGAGTTTCATCAATAACACCAAATGAAGGGTCTTTATATCTTGATTTAGGTATAGCACCGCTGGTAGATGTTTTTATTGTGACTCTTTTTGGTGAGGGCTTTCTACCAAGTAACAGGTCATTTTCATCAAAATCATCAGGATTTTCTTGTTCGTTTTCTTTCCCCATACCAAAGGGGTCATTCTCATCTTCAGGATAAGCAGTTGCCATATTTGATTTTTTACCAATTAGTAAGAAATCTTTAAACTAGTCACAGAATTAACTAAAAGAATTTACTGGCTACATAACCCAACGCCAACATACCACCACCCACATATGCCATCTCACCCATCTTTTGATTGTCACTAGGTCTATAATGATCAGAGAATTTTGGTTCATGTGTTTGACTATACAATTTCAAAGCTTCATCAGTATTAGAAATATTTTGTGAAGCCTGGTGTTTAGCATCATTCTGTTGAGAGTACCAATCAATTAGATTCTGTCTTTTTTCTTGATATTCAGCATAATCTTTTTGATATTTTTCTAATGCTTTATCATGTCGTATTCTTTCCGAATCCGTGTTATCACCTGAGAGATATTTTGCAAGATATGAACCACCAACGAAAGTAGTAGCATTCAATATAGCTCCACCAACCATCATTGCTATTGTTGCCATTTGTTAGTCAATATGTAAAATCTTTAAGTTGGCAAAATCTTTTGATCCTCTAAATATATTTTTAGGTACATACTACCTGACAATACAGCTACCCATTTAGCATAGTTTGTAATACTTGAGGAGGGATCGTTCATAAATGATTCTTTCAGAGCCTTTTTAGCTACATACCCAACTCCAGCTGCTAATCCAATAATTACGGCTGAATCAGTAACAGTTTTCACAAGTTTGTTTTCATTTGACATAATTTTTTACTAATCAGTAAGAAATCTTTAAACTACTTTCCCTTATAACATTCCCATTTTTGGAATCTGTGTTGGTGGTGGTTGTGGTGCAGGAATCTTTGTAGGTTGTGACATTTGTGAAACATTAGTTGGAACTTGCGATAAATCAGGTATTCTGTTTTTATAATATCTCATAAACATATCAAATGCTGTAAACCCTATTCCAACGATAGATAACACAGTAGTAAAAGATAGCTCTGGAATCCATGCTTTTGTGGTTTCTTCTTCATTTGAATTTTCTTCCTTTTTGGTGTCCGCTTGTTCCCTTTCACGTTTCATTTCCCTAGCTAACGCTTCTCTAGCTTTTCTGTTATCTTCTGCTAGTTTCTTACCAGCTGCAACCTTTTTAGGATCTTTGTCTTTCTTTTTAGGAACATTATCTTTTGGTGGATCCTTTGTAATTTGTTCAACAACTTCTTCGGACATTATTATTTTATTTCACAAAGTAAAGAATCTTTAAATCAGTTGTGCTCAGTGATCTGCTCAGTTTTGTTAGAACTATCTGTAATTGTGCTTGAAACTTCTTGTATTTTGTTGATTTTAATGTGTTTAGCAACCTGGAATAGTCCGCTAGCAAGTGCTACCAATCTTCCACCTTTTAATGCTAATAGGCCTACAAAGTTTTTCAGTTCACGATTAACCAACTCATCATTCTTCAAATCTTTACAAAGCGCATCAATGTCATCTACAGGAACCATGTAAGAAATGGCATGAGAAACTAATTGAAGAGATGAATCTACTAACCCATCATTAATTTTCTTGCCTAATACTGCCTGATATCTATTATAATATTTTTCAACATCTTTTTCTGTTAGTCTCTTTATATCACCTAGACTCATATTAACACCTAAATATTCCTTTGTAGTTCCAAGAACTGCGATAATAGCTAGTGATTCTTGTTTTATTTCAATATCATCATTATATTTTACCACATCTTTTACCTCTGGTTGTTCTTCTATATAATCTTCAACTTCTGTCATATTTTAATTTTGTAATAAAACATAGATTCTTTTAAATCACCGCGGGAATCTCCAAATAACATTGAAATGGATAACGTAAACATAAACAGAGTCTAGAATATTTTTCAGTTTTCAGGAGTTGTACAAACTTTTTACGAGCTCCATCTTCCAAATCACCTCCATAATCTTCGAAAAGCATCTTCATACCCTTTTGTGATGGATTATGGAATGTAACAACGCAAGCTACATTTTCACGGAATGGTTTTGCAATGGATGTTAATTGCTGAGTGAGAACCCATACTGATAATCCATGATGTCTTCCAGAAAATGCTAGATCTATAAACTTGTTCGATCGTTTCTTTAGATCATTCGAAACAGCACAATCGTCTAAAATTATTAGTGTATTTGTTCCAGAGAATAAAGTTTGACAATCAGTTAATAACTCGTTAATCTCATCAATGTTACTAGCATCTGGTGATAATACATAGAAATGTTTATCTTTATTAGCAAAATTATGATAGGTTTTATTTTTAGAAAAAGTTGGACATATTAAAACAATGTATTCAAAAATTTTTCGGAATGGCCCTCGGAGCTGATCTATGAGGTACTTTGTCTTTCTACAATTTGTTGGGCCGGTTATAATACAATGAAATGGTACTTTATCTCGTAATTCCTCCATAATTTTTTTGTATTATAACATCAGGTTTTTTAACTTAAATTTCATGTAAACTAGTACTTTATCGAATGTAAGTTTGAATTCATAATCTCCATCATTGCATCAGCTACAACAAACATATAACAGGTTATAGTACCAGATCCACTTTGTTTTCTTTTAATTTCTATTTTTACACCATCTTGCGCATTATTTAAGGCCAGACCCCCTCCATGAATACCATTATCAGGGTGAGTTCTCATATCAATCCACAGAGCAAACTTATCAGCATAAAAATCCTTTTCCTTTACACCCTCTCTTCCGAAACGTTTCTTTACCGACTCCCAGAGGTCTGATGGTATCATTCCCTTAGAGTATAAACGATTTGGTACACCATCAACATCTATATTGATCGAGGTGATACCTGGATTGTAAAAAAACTCAGAGTTACGTGCTCCTGCAGCGCTGGGTAATGTAAACAAACATAATATCCCCGTCATTGATCTTCTAGGTAGATTAATATGCTGATTTATAACACTATCACCACCCAAGGATATGGTAAAAGTTTTGTGTAGAGTGACATTTTCATAAAAGAATCCTTTACCAACCTGATAAGCTGCTTGAGCCTCACGAGCCAAGTATTCGCTTGAAATACAAGAATATTCCAACTCAAGGTTTTTGATTGAATATGTCGGAGTCTTAGTCGTGTCAGAATAAATAACAATATCATTAACTGGAGCAAGTGTAATCTCAAAGATTAGTTGATGATCTAATGCCTTTGGATAGAAAACTCCGTGATCGTTTAGAATAGGATGGTTTAGTGAGATGCAGTACTTGGTGTTGTGTACTGATGCAAGAGCCACTTCCTTAACATCTTGGGTTTTCTTATCACCTGCATTTGTCCTGAGCTTCCTCATGTTTTCAGAAGAAATACCTTGTTTTAATCTATCCTCACGATCTTCATCTGGTAAAAATAAATCATGATAGGTTTGAAATAGATCGTATCTTTGAGTATCCTGTAATGTTTCACCACCAAAAAGAACCCTAAGTCTAGATACAAGATTACTACCTACATTATTCACGAGTGTGTTATTAGCATGCCCATCAACATCCAAGTCAAATAGTAGAGATAAACTTCCAGGTACAATCACTAAATTATCAGAAAGTTTTGGAATATTTATATATAGTGTTTCTCCAGGATTAGCGGAGGATGGATTGAGAGTAATTCGATTCAGTGTTGATTCTGCTTTCAAACCAAATGGCTCTCGTGGAATTCTGTTTGGATTAATTTTTTCAGAAGTCATATTGATTTATAAGATACTTGGATTAATCTTTAAATGAGTTACTTATCAAAAATATATTATTCAACTTTTGGTTATTGGAAAGGATATTCTGCAATTACTAAATTAGCTGAAAAAGCAAAAGTAAGTGAAGATGTGACTAAACAATGGCTTGAGAAACAGGCAATATGGCAAATATATCTACCAGCTCCCAAATATATCCCTAGACCTCACTGGACTGTGTATAAACCTAATATGATTCACCAAGCAGATTTATTATTTTTACCACATGATAGAGTTGGAAGAAAAACATATCGATATGCATTGGTTGTGATTGATATAGCCTCGAGATACAAAGATGCTGAACCATTAACCACAAAAGAAACTCATGAGATTTCAAAAGCTTTTACAAAAATATATTCCAGAAAGTTAAAATATCCTAAAACATTAATTGTTGATCCTGGAAGAGAATTTATGGGTGATGTTACAAAACTTATGAATAGATATAATGTAAACATACAAAGGTCTGAAGCTGGAAACCATAGAGCACAAGCATTTGTTGAAAGAGCAAATAGAACATTAAGTGAACGATTATTTAGTCATCAATATGCACAAGAAATGATTAGTGATGAAAGGTCTAGAGTATGGGTGAAACGATTACCAGCTATTTTGAAAACTTTGAATAATACACCAACGAGAATAACTGGTAAAGAGCCAGATAAAGCTATAAAACTGGAAAGGGTTGATATCGAACCTCAAAAATATAAGCGAGTTGTTGGACTTGATGAGGTGAGGCTGCCGATTGAGGTTAAAGTTAGATACTTACTCTATCCCGGTGAACTTGAGGGTGGTGAACGAAGAAGAGCTACGGACCCCATTTGGAGTATTCAGGTTTATGATATATCACGTAGTGTTGTTTCGCCCAATCAACCGGTTTTGTATTATTTATTAGATGGGCCTAGGCGCGGTTTTGTTAGGGAAGAACTTCAGGTTGTACCAGATGATACTGAGTTACCCCCTAATTCTGTTTTGAAATGAGCTAATATAAAGGTTTTGTGTGAATTCCATCGTCTAAAACAATACGTTTATCGTAATATGCGCTCAATCCTAATTTATTTTGAGTATATGTTACAATTTGATTATTGTTAACTCTAAAGCCTATATTTCGCGCTTTATCAATTCCTCCTTTCAAAGCTTCATGGTATCTATCCCATGTCATATTATTTTGCTTATTGTTGGTATCTTTACAACTAAACTTTGTTTTTCCATTCTCATCTTCTGCGTAATAACATTTTGGTGAAAGAGCAATCATTCTGGTTCCTTCAAACTCCAACTTGAACAGTCCGGGGGTCCTATCGTGGTATTTTGAGGTTGATAGAAATTTTTCTTTTCCCCCATTAAAGTATTCTTTTCTCCGTTCTGGTTTTATAAGATTATCTAAGTTTTCATCTGGCAGTATGAAGTATAAGCTATCAGTGTCCATTTGCTGTAGTTCAAAATTACTTCTATCAATATAATAATCAAGAAAATCGTAGTAAAATTCCAACATTCTAAGTTTGGCTAATTGATATACAGCTATACCGCACTGATAAGGACGAGTTATGTTTACCTGTCGTTTTCTTTCTGTTAATTCATATGTTTCATTTATCACTACTTGATCCTCAAGGAAATTACTTCTAAAAACCTTATCAACCTCCTTCTCGTCTTTAGTAAATCTTGTTTTTTTGTGTTTTTCGAGATCTTCGATCATTTTTCCATAGAATGAATTTCCTTTTAGTTTGTAAGTGTCGCCCAGTTCTTTACAACCTTCATACTTGGAAATTAGTTTTTCAATCAACACTTGAATGTCTTTGTTCTCTTCAATCAATGGGACTACATCAGGGAATTGCTTCAAATGATTAATAGTAGTGTCGACATCATCTCTCTTGTTTTTATCAACAGCTTCACGTAACTTTTCGGTCAGAACCTCAATATCTCCATCCCTTCGAACTTCTTCTGGAAACCATTCAAAAGGTCTTCCTGCTTCATATTTTAAAATCTTGTGTATAGCTGTTACCTCTAAGCCATGATTAAGATACCATTTCAGTAGGGGTGTATATAGTAAGATCTTCTTTGCCTTAGTCACCCCAAGCAATTTTTTAGAGTCTTTTAGAGTTTTTCTGCCCGTAGCTTTTTGGTATTCTTTCATATGTTCGGGGACTAGCTCTTCAGGAATAGTATCTACAACGAACAAGGGTGAAAACTCTTCAAATTTTTCTTTGAGATTTTCAGGGACATGGATATCCACTTGAAAAAAACCAAACACCTTATCGGTAAGAATATCGTTACACATCTTCTTAACGTATTCGGGATCCGTTGGATTTTCAGCCTCAATGTATTCCTCTTTACCGCAGGGCATTTCTTGACCAGAGCAGTATAGATATAAACCGTTTGCATCATAACCAACGATACGCCAATAAGTTTTTGGGTATTTATATTTATGAGGGCGAATCTTTGTCTTACCTATATCTGCATAGCGGATAAACACAATACTAGGTCCTCCAACCATACCTGTTTTCAAGAGTTCATAAGCCTTGTTTTTAGGGCATACGGTACATTCTTTTCTTTTCTTGTGACACTTTTCACAAAACTTTTTACTACAAGTATTCTCACATTTACAAAAGCAATATTTACCTGGGGCATATAAGGCAGGCTCGTCTCTCTTCTTCATTTTTATGGCTTTATTAAGTACATATGTCATTGATATACCAGGGATGGATACAGCATCTTTTAAAATATCAATTTCATCTAGGTAATATTGCTCCCGTGTCTTTTCCAAAGCTTCTACGAAAGGTACAACGTCAGCTAGGTTATACTCCCTCAACCAATCCATCATGGTAACACAACCCCTCTTTTGAAATTCGATCTTAAATTCTTCATATTCTTCAGGAGACACTGTTATTTCCTGTTTGAGGCTTGAGTAAAAGTCTTCATATTTCACAGGACCTACGTGAGAAAGTTTTTCATAACAATCCAACCACTCGTATGGAAAGACAAGTTTTTGTGTTTTACAGTTATTTGCTTTACACCACTTATCAAAAGATAGTCCCGGGGCTAAGTAGGATATTACATCTAAAAATTTAAAATGGGGGGTTGTCAGGAACATATACCTATTATCTTTCTTTGCAACAGAAATATCCCCTTCTTGCTCGGTCATTTGGTTTACAAAATATTCTTTAATCATATTGATATCATACTTACCACTATTGAACCCTAAAACAGGAACTTGATTACACCACTTTCTATACTGTTCCAGTACGTTCTTGGGGATAGAATCTTTATCAGGCATAGGGTATTTTTTTGTAACTTTTTCAACAATTGCTTTTTGACGGTTTTCTAAATCTGAAATAAAGTCTTTGACAAGCTCTTCAGGGTTCGAGTTTACAAGAAAGGTGGGTTTTTTTGTAAAATTATCGTTGATAGCCACACTAACTGGAATATGTTTGGTGTTGAAAGTCAGGTCTGCAGTCATCTGTTGAGAAATTTTTGGGAGCGATGCTTCAAAATCGTAAACAATAAAACATGGGTATGGGGTAAATTTCTTTTCAAGTCTTATATCACTTAATTTAGGTTTTTCATGCTCCCAAACCGATACAACATTATAACCCAAGTCTTTGATCGTCTTTTCCCTTTCAAGGGTTTCATTGTATCTAATTTTATCGTTACTTGAACAGGGGCAGCCGTGCCATTTACACCCATAGAATTGAAAAACGGTCCTAGTCTCTGGCTCGTATCCATCAACCAACTTATCATCATTCTTCACACATCGCTCACCCCCATGACCGCAGAGAGCGTGATGAATATGTTTACCTATAATCTTAGACTGTGCTTCGATCCATCGGCACCCAACATAACTAAATTGTGTATTACCTCCATAAAACACCTTTTCAGAGCTGCTCATGATGTGTTTGAACTTTTTCCCATTACATATCAATTTTGTCTTTCCTCCTGTACAGCTTTTTTCTGTAAAATGTCTATTGTAATTATCATGTCTGTTAAATCTTTTTTGACATCCAGAACATTCCCATAGTTTAGTTAACAGCTCTATATCCTTGATGTCAAAACAGTGACCTTCATAAAGTCCGATATCTACACATGGTAAATTCATTTTGAAGTGGTCTTTTCCAAAAACTAGTTTCCAAACAGTTTGATTTTTTGGTTCGTACACTCGTATGTTAATAGAAAACCACTTAGCAATACGCTCAAAATCAACAAGTTTAGTCTCCCTAACATCTTCAACCCCCATTTTTTGATTCTTGTAAAAATCTCGGGCCAGTTTTAGCGCCTTTCTGGTAGTGTCCTTAGCCGGTCTAGGATTCTCATCACGATAGCCCATGTAAATAGCTATACACCTCCAGACACATAGATTGTCTTTCTTATCATCTACAGCGTGAATACATTTCTTGTTACGTAACCAATCTGGTAAAGGCCCACACCCCATTAATGGTTCATTGCTGTGAATAACTTTTACCTGTATCTCAGTAAACTCAACTCTACCTTGGTATACACCTGGGGTTTCAACGACCTCCGTTGCTGGTAAGTACGCTTTCATCCACACTTCTGTATCCTCCAAATCTAACCTTTTAGCCTCACACCTTTCGATATAACCTTCTATTTTAGATAAACTCGTAAAAGTTCCCTCCCCTCGAAGTGTTTTTTGGGGATAATCAGATATTTCTCCGCGCCCTCGATGAATTCTAGCCGTAAAACTGTAAACAATCTTTGAACGCATTTCTATGTGTGGTTTAAGTTCGTTAAAAATCATTTTTGATAAGTCATTATTTAGATCAGCATTAACCACGTGGATATTTTGGTTTGGTGGGGTTTCAGGTGGGGTTCCGGGTGGGGTTCCGGGTAGGGTTTCAGGTGGGGTTCCGGGTGGGGTTTCAGGTGGGGTTCCGGGTGGGGTTTCAGGTGGGGTTCCGGGTGGGGTTCCGGGTAGGGTTTCAGGTGGGTTTTGTGGTTCTTCTTCATCTTCTACTTCATTAAATGCAAGGTTTATAATATTTTTGATGGGTTTTGGTAGATAAGATATAATCAAATCTGAAAATTTTTTAATACCCTCCCTAACTGAATTGTTAGCTCCTCCTAATAAATCTTTGAATGATTCATATAACGATTTTCTAGGTTCTGTATTGGGTCTTTGCGGCTGGTTGGGGGTATTAGTTCTAGGGGTAGTAACTGGTGGTTTTAATGGTCTGACTATAAGGGTTGTTGGAGGTTTTCGTTTTTGTTTTGGTGGTGTTGTGATCCCGTTTTCACGTAAAGTTTCGATTATTTCTGCCTTACGCATTTTAGGTCTTAATTCAATATTATGCTCTCTACCAATAACCTTTAATTCTTCTACTGTTAACCGTTCCATTTTGATACTTTATATCTATATCTTTAAATCATTTTAGAATTCATTTTTTTTCTGAAATTATTGATAAAAATCCCTGATAAATCCTTGGTTAAATCCTTTATAAAAAAATCGATTTTGATATTTAAAGATATAACATGATATATTAAAAATCGATTTTTTTGAATTCATTTTTTTAATCTTGATAAAAATCCCTGATAAATCCTTGGTTAAATCCTTGATTAAAAAAATCCGGTATAATTAAACAGAAATTATCAGAAAATATCAGAAAATAGGATTATTTTGCCTCTAATATACTACTAAAGGGAAGGATCCTTCGTTGACGAATTTGGAAGTATTCCAATCACAATTTGGAACGAGCAGATCGAAAGTACAGAGGAGGGTTTTTATGAAATCCGTAACATTCGTGTTCGACAGTTTAAAGGCGTAAAATACTTATCCTCAGCCACAGATACCGTCTTTGACAAATTATGTGAAGATCTGCCGGACGTTTCTGAACAACAAATCAAACACGCGAAAGACAAACTCAAAACAATCGAAGTAACCTGTGACAACATCCAAAGTGTCGACATAATGGTGTTCTACAACTGTGTGACCTGCTCCAAGAAGGTCCAATTTCGGCAAGATTCGCCAATGCTCAGATGTATGAACTGCCAGTCACGATTTCTCATCAAGAATTCTACGAAAACTACGACAGCACGCATTTCGCTCAAAGAAGGTGACCAAACCACGTGGTATTCATTGTTCACTTCTACATTGGAAGGTATTATTGAAAAGTACAACAGAGATAACAATGAAGCGAATACCATACAAGAAATAGATGAGGACAAGCTATGTGAAGTTATTTTGACAACAAAAGGTATTAAATTGCGTGTCAATAGCACAAACACTGTACTCGGCATTTCTTTTGCTTGATTTCATTGTAAGTAAACAGGACTTTTTCACCGTTGTATTTTGGAGTATTGTCTAATTTTTCAGACGTTCATTTTAGCCTTTCTTATTTATATTGTCTTATTACACTTGAAATTTAAGTAATCCAAAGTTTGTTCAATTAATGACAGCCCTCGTTCTCTGGCTCGTCATTATACCTCCAAGAATGTCAAGCAATACCTTGTTAACCGTTGAGTTTATTTTCATTGAAGTAAACAGAAAGTTTTTATAGGAGTTTTTCATTATTGTACTTTTCAGTATTCTTTTTCGGACATTGCTATCAGACAGTGACTTTAAATCTTGAGTAAATGAAAGTTCTCGTTCTCTGTCACCATAAATATACAGTACCTCCAAGAATGTCAGTTAATCAGAGGACACTGGTCTCACAGGATAACCGTTGAGTTAATTTTCATTGTAGTAAACAGGAGTTTTTATAGGAGTTTTCCACTATTGTATCCTTCATTATTCTTTTTCGGACATTGATATCAGACACTGATACGTTTATTTTAGTCTTGTTTATTGTTTCATTAGACTTGAAATCTTGAGTAAAATAATGAAAGCTCTCGTTCTCTGGCTCGCCATAAATACCTCTGATGTAATGTTATGGGGATGCTGGCACATTTTTATTATTTCGATTTTATTTCGATTTTATTTCGCCAAAACTTCATAAATACTTCATCAAGCCCTCACCAAGCCCTCACAAAACCCCAACCAAACCCTCGCCAAACCCTCTCCAAGCCCTCACCAAGCCCTCACCAGGCTCCCTCCAAACCAATGTGGAGATATGCAAAGTTGATGTGAAGCTGGGTCCTGGCACATTTAATAAAAATTTAATAAAATGATTTAAAGAAAGAAAAATAATTATAGAATAAAGATGGAAAAATTAGAAACTTTGACTAAAACAAATTTGAAAAGAATTGCGAGTTATTTAAAAATTAAAGGAAGATCAAAACTATATTTAAGAGAAGATTTTATTAAAGAGTTTAAAAAGTTTGAAGAAGAAAAAATTATAAATTTAATTGAAAAAGTCACCACTACTTGCCCTTATATTTGCATACATGAAAAACATAAATATTTTTGCAAAGAATGTAGAGGATCTCAAATATGCATTCATGATAAAGTTAAATATTTTTGTAAAAGTTGTAAAGGAGCACAAATATGTATACATGGAAGAGTTAAGTATCGCTGTAAAGAATGCGGAGGATCACAAATATGCAAACATAATAAACAAAAACAACAATGTAAGGATTGCGGAGGATCCCAAATATGTGAACATGGTAAACAGAAAGCTTCTTGTAAGGAATGTCGGAAAAATTAAAAAAATGAATTAT
This sequence comes from Ricordea florida, assembly GCA_949710005.1. Lineage (NCBI taxonomy): Eukaryota > Metazoa > Cnidaria > Anthozoa > Corallimorpharia > Ricordeidae > Ricordea > Ricordea florida. The sequence goes on from OX453281.1 coordinate 14,749,078, forward strand.
GATTTAAAGATATAAAATAAATTATTAAAAATGAAAGGACAAGAAAAATATAATAGAAAAATAAAAAAAAGATTAGATTTTGCTTTTACTATTGAATATTTTAACACTAAAAAAATTGATAATATGGATTTTTTGAGATTAATAAAAAAAGATTGTTTATACACACTATCAAAAGCGCTTTCTATTAAATACGAGGATGAAGGTAAAAGAGAAACCGTTGATTTTCAAATTAACTATACTCATGATAGCGGTCATAAGTATTATTTTTGTTTTTGTTTTGGCCCAAAATGTGATATGAGTGTTATATTCCCATCTGATGAATTTTCTAATGATTTTTTAAATGACCGTGAGGAATCGACAAAATTTAGAAATGCTTTAATTAATAAAAAAGTTATTATTGATTCTTTTTTTGTATGTATATATACAAACACAGATAAAGTATTACATAAAAATAAATTCTACAAAGACTTGCATAATGATTTAATAGTTAAAGCATGGCATCCGAGCAGGTATTTAGATTGGTGTCTTGATATCGAGGAGTTAAAGTTTTTGAAAGAGTTATGGGGTGAAGATTGATAGAATCTAATTATGTTATATAACCTAAATAATGGTTACATAACAAAAAATTTATCTAAATCTTAAGCTAAAAGTTATGGGTGAACCCTTTAGATCGAGTTTTTTCCATTCATTGTCTAATATGCTTAAATCAAAGTGATTTATTAGGGTCTCATATTTTCGAACCGGAATTGTTGGGTAATCCTTTGAGGGTATGTTTGCAAGTAGGTGTGATGGTGAGAGTTTTACAAGTTCTCCATATTTAGTTTTGTTCATATATGAAGACTTATTATCCAATATACTACACATAAGTCTCAGTGGTTCCTTAATCTGTATATTTATAGGGTATAATTTACCCGGATTTATAACTTCGGGCACTCCTAAACCAACCGCTAACCCTCTCGTAAGTTTTATTTTGAAGTTCTTATTTGAATATAGATAGTCAACAGTATCAGTCTCAATGATTGTTATCTTTGCCTTATCAGTATCATTAAGAAAGATTGATTGAATATCACGCAACGAATATGTGCCAGGTTGAATTATTATTAGTGGTTGATTCTCTTCATTAAACAATATCTGTTGATCCTTGAAATTAATCAATCTTTTGGTTTGTATATTACAATCAAGGAGCTGTATTTCTCGAAGATTTTTCAGCGGTGGATCTAAATAAATCCTTGTTTCAGACTCATACATGGTTATGCTCAACATTTTTGTTTGATTACATCATATTCATCTTTAAATTTGCATTGACGTAATCACATTCCTGAGCGACGTTAGAAACCAGCCTTTTAAAAGTAAACATAAAATCTACTTTTCGATTTCAAATCCACTTTACATTTTGCTTGTTGCTATGTCGTAAAAGTATGCAATCTATTGTTCTACACGTGAACACTAATCCAAAAACAATGATAATCACGTGAAATGAACATGAACTACCGAAATAGATACCACGCCAACCCTCCACTGATAATTATAAATGTTAATATACGCACTTCATGCTCGCTTTGTGGATTGGTTTCATGTTGCGTGGTCACGTCCTGACCTTTGGTTGACTTTTCATTTTGCGTTGGGGCGATTTTTGGATTTGTCTCAACTATTGAATGAGGTAACTTTAACTTTGAAGATCCTAAGTTATGGCTTATTCCAACCAGTTTTGATTCCATGTTTAGGGAATTATTCACCCCAAATTTCATATCATTAGTCGCTTTCATAAGTTTGTTATTATATCCAACCACGCTTTCTGTATTTATGATCAAATTACTTGGCATTAACCACAAACCTGGCGCAATGGCTAAATCAAGCCGTAATTTCGCTTCTTGCACCGCTAATTGATAATTTTTGACAGAATTCGCAATGTCATTCTCAATAACACTACTTTCAAATAAAGCCAAGAATTCTTGTTGTGTCTCGATTGCTCCGCCACATTACCATAAATCGAGTTTCTGGTATTAACTTGTGCACCTAATATACAATAAACAAAAGCTTCAACGGATCTATTTAATCTCCCCAAACCAGCTTTTGTTATTCCATGGCCGCTTTCTGGTATAAACCACGCATATTTAAAATCCTCATATAAAATATTTCGAAGCAATGAGATTAAATTACCATCTATTTTCTTCCCTCCATCATCTGAAAATTTTGCTGAATCGCTCGGCCATATATTAGCTTCTGGATCATAATTTCTTATAATTCTAACATTTTGATCTCCTCCTCCCTGCCCATGAACGCTTCCAGGCGGCACGTATCCTTTTCCATAATTAATGTAAACATCTCCCAATCCACCGTTTGTTCCGCCTTTAAATCTAAAGTCTGCTAAAGGTTTATTTAATCCCTTAAAGTCTTGATTATTACTAAGCCCAAATTCTGCACACAATCTATTATATGCCAATTTGTTGTATGGGTTATTTTTTACAGAAAAAGTTTGTTCGCCTGGTAATGGTAATCCCATTTCATATAATATCCTCCTTATTGTGAAATATGCATGAAACTTTATAAAACTACTAATAACTTTTGGATAATTTAAACTTTCAATTAAGCTAACTCCACATCCAGATGTTGCACACCATACAGCCATATTTAGTTGTTGTGGCCAATGATTAATATTGGGTTTATTCAACCAAGCTCTACTCTCTTTACCGCTATAAAGTGATATAACTTGGGATTTAAATATGTTTCTCATGGGTGCAGTGAATTTCTTTGTATCTGAAACATATATATCTAAAAAGTTTAGCATTTTTGTTACATCGGGAGCCATGTCATCAAATTTAACCCCAGGTATAGGATAAGATTGATTTGTAAATGATAAACTCTTTGGGAAAGACGCGGAGCGCCCCCGAAGGGATGAACCAATCTTCGCTTCGCTTAGTCCTAAATCTCGCCATAATAATGTTTTTAAATTATTAGAAAGATTTTCAGTCCATGTTTTCCCACTAGGATCATCATTAGACATGATTGTTGTTCCATTAACTTCCCACTTAATATATCCACCAAAAGAATCATTCACAAATGTAAATTTATCAAGGTTTGCGTTTGGATATTTAACTTTGAAATGAGTCCACAAATCATGACCAGCTTTGAAATCAGATAATATATCATCAAACATCTTATTCTTTGTGTCCCAGATAATCTGGTCTTTAGATTAAGAATAAGATGTAAAGTATTAATTAATTTCTTTTCTAATGCCAGCAAAGCAATTACACCCCACATCTGTTCTCTCATATGAAATTTTTAATGAGCGGGAGTGGTTAACTCTTTTAATAGATCTGCACGAACTTCTCTTCTTATCTGCGACATGTTTAAGTTTTTTTCTGTATCTCTCCTAAATTTTTGCCGGATTTCTAGTTTTAGTTTTTGAAACTTTTCCAACTCTGCTAAAATTATGGAAAATTCTTGATCGGATATAACATTATCTTTCAATGCCTTTGAAACCAAATCGTTAATGGTGTTTAATTTTGATTTTGCAATTGCAGCGGTTTGTTCGTGTTTACTAACTTTATTTGAAAGTCTTTTTGATGCTGCACCAAATCCAACAGATACTCCTCCACAAATTCCGCCTACAACACCCAACGGAACACCAATAATAGCTCCAAAACCTGTAAGAGAAGTTCCAAGTCCACTTGCAGATAGAATAACAGAAAGAATTCCGCTACAAACACTGATTTTTGTAAATATTCCTCTTACCCTATTATATTTTTTCCTTACTTCTTCGTAATGTTTAATTTCTCTATCAAGATTTTGTAATACTTCGCTTGATTTTTGTAGTCTGAAATTAATAGGATCTGTATTATTGGGTAATACAGGGTAAATTCTGTTGTATTCATCCATATTATATTTTACTACTCAACATGATATCTTTAAATTTGTTACTTTCTCTTTTTTATACTTTCCACAAAATATAGAACTACAGCCATTATCAATAGCCAAGCATTCTTACCTAAAAATCCAATAACTTCACCAGCTGTTTTAAATAGAAAGCTAACTATTGCACCAACCATACCCGGTAATATTTCGCCGAGTTTTTTACCTAAAGTTTTCAAACCATTACCTACACCTTTTCCTAAAGTAGATAGCCCTTTAGAAAGATTAGAAACTATAACTCCAATTATAACACCAACAGCGCTAACAACAGCAAATACTGTAAACCCATACTTTTTAAAGATGTATTTTAATCGTTCACGTAATGGTAGATTTTTAAGTATTTCTTCTTTTCGACTCTCAATATCTGATATTTGTTCTTCATTTAATATTGCATTCTTTCTAATTTGTTCTCTTAATTTATCAATCTCAGATTTTAATCGTTCTTTGCTTTGTTCTAACTTTGAAAAATTTAATTTATCCTTCTTATATTTATCTATTTCTTCTTTGTATAATTTTATTTCTTCCAAAACTTTTTCTCTTTGTATTTTTAATTCTATATTCTCTTTAACAGTTTTATCAAAAAGTCTTTTACCTTCAGAAGAGTCTCTTTCCATATTTTCTTTTTCTGCTTTTTGGCTTTCAATTACTAAAGTAAGCCTTCTTACTCTTTCTTCGTATCGATCTATCTCTTGTGGATGTGTATTTATTTCTATCATCAATCCCTCCGCGATATTATTTAATTCCTTATTTTTTTCTTTTTCTTCATTTAATTGTGATATGGTATCATTATATTTTTCCAACATTGTTGCATAATCAGCACCTAGAGCTTTTCTCATTGTTTTTGGTAAATCTTCAAGCATAAGAACTTTATCTTTAGTAAGCACGATATGTGGTACAGAACCCTTCCTGTTACTAAATTCTGCTAATATACTGCCATCTTTTCCATATGTTACATTAAATGTCGCATCATTAGGATTGTAAGTTGGTAAATAACGTTTGAGTTCTTGACCTGCTTCTCTCCTTCTATCATATTCCACATCTCTTTCTCTAATATTTGCCGGGTTTTTCTCTTCATCTTTTATTTCCCATTGAAGCCTTTTTCTTTCAGCCATATATTCTGAATAACCATGATAACCCTGATCAACAGATGTAGATGTATTTGGACTTTGGTAAAATGTGTCATCACCAACATCATCTTCATCATTATCTTCATCATCTACTTTTGGTAAATCCTCTAATGGTATATCTCCTGCTTCTGCCATATTTAGATTTTTTACTCATCAGTAAGAAATCTTTAAACTAATCACATACAATTACCTAAAATAATTTACTAGCTATGTAACCCAATGCCAACATACCACCACCTACATATACCATTTCACCCATCTTTTGATTATCGCTGGGTCTATAATAATCAGAGAATTTAGGTTCATTCATTTGTTCATATAATGCAAATTGTTCATTTGTAGTTGAAATATTTTTTGATGCTTGATATTTTTCATCTTTTTTCTTTATTTTCCAATCCATTAGTTTTTGTCTTTTTTCCTGATATTCTGTATAATCTCTTTGATATTTTTCCATTGCTTTATCGTGTCTTATTTTTTCTGTATCAACATTTTTTCCTGATAAATATTTTGCAAGATAGTTTCCACCAACAAAGGCGGTTGCATTTAATACTGCTCCTAAACCCATCATTCCTAATGATAATAATGCCATGTTTGATTATTTTGGTAAAATCTTTTGTTCCTCTAAATATGTTTTTAAATACATACTACCCGACAATACAGCTACCCATTTTGCATAATTTGTAATACTTGAAGATGGGTCGTTCATAAATGATTCTTTCATGGCCTTTTTAGCTACATATCCAACTCCAGCTGCTAATCCGATAAGGACTGCAGAATCAGTAACAGTTTTCACAAGTTTATTTTCGGTTGACATGATTTTTTACTACATCAGTAAGAAATCTTTAGATGACTTTAGTAATTATTCCATTCCTAAAGATTTTGGTGTTATAGACAATGGTATCTTTGTTGGCTGTGGTATTTGTGGTACTTGTGATAAATCTGGTATCCTATTTTTATATTCAGTGTACCCATCTCTAGCTTTTTCCCGATATCTCATAAAAAGATCAAATGCTGTAAAACCTAATCCAACAATAGATAAAACAGTAGTAAAAGATAACTCTGGTAGCCAGCTTCGCGGGGAGGACTCCGCCCGATTTGCTTTTGATTCGCCATCTTCATTTGTCTCTTCTTCCTGTTTCATTTTTTCTTCGCGTTTAATTTCCCTGGCTAATGCTTCTTTTGCTTTTTTATTATATTCAGCTAATTTCTTACCTGCTGCTACTTTTTTAGGATTTTTTACCTTTTTTCCTGTAGTTTTTTCCTCTTCTTTAGGAGGATCTCTTGTAATTTGATCAACAACTTCTGTTCCTCCTTCACTTCGTTCATTTAGGTCAGACATTATTATTTTATTTCACAAAGTAAAGAATCTTTAGACCTCTTTAGAGCTGAGGAGCAAATCAGTTTTGCTAGCATCACTACGTATTTGTTCTTTTAGCATCTAAATATCTTTTATAATTTCTTTATTTTGTTGGTTTTTATGATCTAGCATCCTTTTAACATCTGCAATAAGTTTTAAAGCTTTTTGATTTTCAATTTCCATATCTCTTTATATTCTACCAACATTATTTATTTTGTATTCAGTAACCTGCTTAGTATGCTTAGTAAACAGTATCAGTACCGCTAGCATCTTGCTTAGTATCCTGCTCAGTTGTGCTAGAATCATCTGTAATTGTTCTTGAAACTTGCTGATTTTTGTTGAATTTTATGTGTTTAGCAACCTGGAATACGCCGCTAGCAAGTGCTGCCAATCTTCCTGCTTTCAATGCTAAGAGCCCTACAATGTTTGTTAGTTCACGATTAACCAAATCATCGTTCTTCAAATCCAAACAAAGAGCTTCTATATCATCAACTGGAACCATGTAAGAAATGACTTTTGAAACTAATTGAAGAGATGAATCTACCAATCCACCACTAATTTTCTTACCTAATACCGCCTGATACCGATTATAATATTTATCAACATCTTTTACTGATAATTTTTTTATATCACCCAGACTCATATCAACTCCTAAATATTCCTTTGTAGTTCCTAGAGATGCGAGAATAGCTAGTGATTCTTGTTTAATTTCAATATCATCAGATTTTACATTGTCTTTTGCCTCATCTTTTTCATCACTAATATAATCTTCCACTTCTGTCATCTTGTAATTTTCTAATAATACAAAGATTCTTTTAAATCGGCTACGCCGGTCTGAAGGAAATCACCGAAGGGATCTCTAAATAACAATTGAATGGGTAACGTAAACATAAACATAGTCTAGAATATTTTTCAGTTTTTAATAATTGCATAAATTTTTTACATGATTCATAATCCAAATCGCCTCCATAATCTTCAAAAAACATCTTCATACCTTTCTGCGACGGATTATGAAATGAGACCACACAAGCCACATTTTCTCGGAAAGGTTTTGCAATTGATGTTAATTGCTGAGTGAGAACCCAAACTGATAAACCATGATGCCTTCCGGAGAATGCTAAATCTATAAACTTGTTTGATCTTTTCTTCAGATCATTAGATACAGCGCAATCGTCTAAAATTATTAATGTGTTTGTTCCAGAGAATAAAGTTTGGCAATCAGTTAATAATTCATTAATCTCGTCTATATTACTAGCATCAGGTGACAATACAAAGAATCTCTTATCTCCGTGAGCAAAATTATGATATGTTTTATTCTTAGAATAAGTTGGACATATTAAAACAATATAATCAAAAATTTTTCGGAATGGCCCTCTTAGTTGATCTATGATGTATTTTGTTTTTCCACAATTTGTTGGCCCAGTTATAATACAATGAAAAGGGATTTTATCTCTCAATTCTTCCATATTTTGTATTATAACATTAGGTTTTAAATTTTAGATTCGCTTCGCAGGCCGAGGGGTTTCAGTACTTAATTGATCTCAAACCTGAATTCATTATTTCCATCATTGCATCAGCTACAACAAACATATAACAGGTTACAGTGCCAGATCCGCTTTGTTTTCTTTTAATTTCTAGTTTTACCCCATCCCTTGTATTGTTTAAAACCAAACCTCCTCCATGAATATCATTATCAGGGTGAGTTCTCAAATCAACCCATAATGCAAACTTGTCATAATAAAAATCCTTTTCTTTCATGTCAATCCTGCTCCTCCCTTCAGTCTGTCCAAATCTTTTCTTCACTGACTCCCAGATATCAGAAGGTATCATTCCCTTAGAGTATAAACGATTTGGTACTCCATCAACATCTATATTGATCGAGGTGATCCCTGGATTGTAAAAACTTTCAGAGTTTCGAGCCCCAGCAGCGTTGGGTAATTTAAACAAAAATAATATTCCTGTCATTGACCTTCTAGGTAGATTAATATGCTGGTTAATAACAGTGTCCCCGCTTATGGAAAAAGTAAAAGTTTTGTGTAGAGTAACATTTTCGTAAAAGAATCCTTTTCCAACCTGATAAGCTGCTTGTGCCTCGCGAGCCAAGTATTCGCTTGAAATGGAAGAATATTCTAACTCTAGGTTTTTGATTGAATATGAGGGGGCCTTTGTAGTATCAGAAAAAACAACAATATCAGAAACTGGGGCTAGCGTAATCTCAAAGATTAGATGATGATCTAGAGCTTTTGGATAGAAAACTCCGTGATCTTTTAGAATAGGGTGATTTAGTGGAATATGATACTTGGTATTATGTACCGATGCAAGAGCTACTTCCCTAACATCTTGAGTTTTCTTATCACCGGCATTTGTCCTTAGTTTTCTCATGTTTTCTGAAGAAATACCTTGTCTTAATTTATCCCCGCGATCCTCATCTGATAAAAATAAATCATGATATGTTTGAAATAGATCGTATCTTTGGGTATCCTGTAATGTTTCACCACCAAAAAGAACCCTTAATCTGGATACAAGATTACTACCAACATTATTCACAAGGGTGTTATTAGCATGCCCATCAACTTCCAAATCAAAAAGTAGAGATACACTTCCAGGTACAATCACTAAATTATCAGAAAGTTTAGGGATATTTATATATAATGTTTCTCCAGGGCTGGCTGAGGATGGATTTAATGTAATTCTATTCAAAGTTGATTCTGCTTTCAACCCAAATGGTTCTCGTGGAATTCTGTTTGGGTTAATTTTTTCAGACGTCATTGTAATTTATAAGATACTTTGGCTAATCTTTAAATGAGTACAGACTTATCAAAAAAATTAGAACAGATATATTATTCAACTGAAGGATATTGGAAAGGATATTCTGCAATTCCTAAATTAGCTGAAAAGGTGAAGGTTAGTGAAGATTCTGCAAAGCAATGGCTTCAGAAACAAGCAATATGGCAAATATATCTTCCATCCCCAAAATATATACCTAGACCACACTGGGCCGTAGATAAACCAAATCAGATTCACCAAGCAGATTTATTATTTTTACCGCATGATAGAGTTGGAAGAAAAACATATCGATATGCATTAGTTGTGGTTGATGTAGCATCAAGATATAAAGATGCCGAAGCATTAACCTCAAAAGAAAGTCATGAGATAACCAAAGCTTTTGAAAAAATATATTCCAGAAAGTTAAAATATCCTAAAACATTAATGGTTGATTCAGGAAAAGAATTTATGGGTGAGGTTTCAAAACTCATGAATTATCATAATGTGAAAATACAAAGAAGTGAAGCTGGAAATCATAGAGCACAAGCATTTGTAGAAAGAGCAAATAGAACATTAAGTGAAAAATTATTTAGTCATCAATATGCACAAGAAATGGTAAGTTATGATCGATCTAGAGTATGGGTAAAACGATTACCTGATATTTTGAAAACTTTAAACAATACACCAACGAGAATAACCGGTAAAGAACCTGATGATGCTATAAAACAGAAAGAGGTTGATATTAACCCTAAAAATTACCAACGTAAAGTAGGGGTTGATGAGGTTAGGTTACCTCCTAGTGTTAAAGTTAGATATTTATTATCTCCTGGGGAGCTTGAAGGCGGAGAAAAAAGACGGGCTACAGATCCTATTTGGAGCATCAAAGTTTATGATATTTATAAAAGTATAATTTCACATAATCAACCGGTTTTATATTATTTGACTGATGGACCGAGGCGTGGATTTGTAAGGGAAGAATTGCAAGTTATTCCTTATGATACGCAGTTACCACCTGATTCTGTTTTAGTTAGATAATGGCCATATGGCAGAGTACGTATTCCATCTTCTTGAATGATTCTCTTATCATCATCAGCAGATAGCGCAACTTTATTAACAGTTTCAGTATAAACAAAATGCTTATAACTTCTTATTACTGGCATCTCTCTCATCTGCTTTACTTTATTTTCTAAACATTCCTTGTAATCATCAAATCTTATACTATTTTCTACAACTGATTTTTTAATTCCTTTATCCTTTTTTACCTCTTCACCATCATCCATCCTGAAAGCGTATAGCTTAGCCCGTAGAGCAACAAATTCGGTTGTTATTCTACCACCGGCTTCATCTTTAAACTTACCAATTACTTTTTTATTTACTCTCGTCTCAATACCTGATGAATGATTTTTAGGATAATTACTTGTATCAAATCTCTCTCTAACATCTGGGTTTATATCCTTATAGAAATCCTCAGTTTCTATATCATAAACAAGACTATCTGTATCTGTCATAAGTAATTTAGCTTTTTCACCATATTTTGGTTTAATATAATTATAATGAAAGTCATACATCATTGCTTTACTTATAGGTATTCTCATTTTTTTAACAAAATTTCTAAAAGAAATAAAACAAGGGCTGCCATCTTTATTTTTTAACATATCAATCCTTGCTTCATTATACAAAAAACAATATCCTTCATGCTTTTCCAATGAGCTTTTTAAGTGAAAATGATGCAAACAATTATCACAAAAGTACAACTTACATTTACGTTTAGTAACTTGCTTGTGTATAAGTGCACTAATATTCTTTATTAAAACAAAGTGTTTATTTGGCTCTTCATCTTTATTTTCTTCATTTGTTTCTTCTGTTAATAAAAGTAATCTAATCAATTTAAATCTCTGTTTATCACTTCTTTTTATAGGATATACTCCTATTTTCTCGTCATACCCATATATAGCGATATCATAATCATTTTGTTTTTCAAAATTAACAACATCTTGTAATGAAGCGGGAAAATTAATTCCATTCCAATTAAAATTCTTTGATTGTTCAATTAATTCTTTAGTTATTCTTTGTGGGTTTTTATCAGTTGGATAAACGGCTCTTGTTACACACCACTTGAAACATTCATTATCATTATTCTTGAGGTTAATAAGAGCATTCCTGTTTAACAATTCTTTTGGTAATTGAATATAAGATCCTCCTAAAAGTGGAACAAAACGATCTATGAAAATATCAAAGAATAGTACACATACAAATTTCCAACCAGATCCATTATTTAAAAATTCTTCAAATAATACAAGTTGTTGATTTGTTAGTCTATCAAATAATTCTGATAAATCTGTTGATTCAAGAACAATTTCTGATTTTTCAGAAGGAAAGGGGCGATCACATAATTCAATTTCCCCAGTGTCAATATTTTTTTTCTTGAATTTGCATGAAAATATAAATTTAACCTTTAATGATTTTTGTGATTCAACTCTCTTTCTAAGTAAATCTATAACTTTTGGTTTTATTTTATGTAAGAATGTCTTTTCTCCAATCTTTTCTTTCCCTTTAATCTTATAGCTTATATAATTACCATTTATGGCTGATTCATATTCCCTTGGTGTAAAATCTTCCTCATTTTTTTCTTCATTTTTTCCTTCATTTCCTTTTAATATTTTTGGTCTTGCACCTTCCTTCTCATAATCCCTATTATTTTTTCTTACACCTTTCTTATTATCACTTTTAGGCGGTGGTTTTATTTCTTTGGGTTTATTTACTTTTTTATATCTTTCTATAAAATTTTTAGCTACTTCTTCTACTTTATTTTTTGCCACTACTGCTTTATTTTTTACTTTTTCAGGTATGTATGGTTTTACTACATTCCAAAACTTGTTTATTGCATTTCCTAAAAAAGTATTTTGTTTTGGTTTTATTACGGGCGGGGATGGTCTTTTTGGTGGTTGTTTTGTTTTTATTATAGGCGGTGGCGGCCGTGGAGGAGCTCTTCTGCGATGATTAGGCGGCTGGCCTGGTGGTGGACTATCTGGATTAATTCGATCTGGTGAACCAGGCATTGGTTGAGGAATAGTTAAAGGCGGTAAATTTTGTCGATTTGCTGGTCTTATTTGTTGTGGTTCAATTTCTGGAATTGGAAGAGGTAAATTTGGTTGATCTATTGGCCTCATTGGTGTATTACGTAGCTCATTAACAATTCCAGCAATATTAGTAATAATTTGTTGAATATTATTAGTTATTTCAGGAATATTACTCAACTCTTGAACAAAATCTCTTTTATTAAAATACGATCGCCCCGGAATATTATACCATCTGGCCAGCGATTTCAATTGCACAACATTTAATCTTCGTAATTGTTGGTCCATTTGTATATTAATTATTCTTATTCTATAATTATTTTTTCTTTCTTTTAAATCATTTTTATTAAATTTTTATTAAATTTTTATTAAATGTGCCAGGGCCCAGCTTCACATTGACTTTGCATATCTCCACATTGGCTTGGAGGGAGCCTGGTGAGGGCTTGGTGAGGGCTTGGAGAGGGTTTGGCGAGGGTTTGGTTGGGGTTTTGTGAGGGCTTGGTGAGGGCTTGATGAAGTATTTATGAAGTTTTGGCGAAATAAAATCGAAATAAAATCGAAATAATAAAAATGTGCCAGCATCCCCATAACATTACATCAACCTCCAACAATGTCAACCAATCAGAGGACAATAGGGCCATTTATAGGAAGAACTAGACGCTCTCGGGAAGCGTTCACTCGGGCTACACTTTATGGCTTTGAACAAACGTGAATGTCAGTTTACGCCTAAGGTTTGTATATGTTGTATACTATATGGCTCGTTCCACAACCGCAAAAAAAACTACCAGACGGTATGTAATATCGCACCGCAATTCTTGTCGACGTCGTGAGCGATTTTGGTCGGAAAGATTTCTAAGGTTTTACAGAAATTTCAGTGATAATTGGGTTTGTTTACTAATCGGATTTATGTTGACCAATCAGCTTTCTTGGTTCCCACGGTAGAAAACAGTTGTGAAACTTGATGCCATTCTTCGTGTTTCCAAGTCATCGAGGGCGAAGAAGCGATACGCAGGGGAAACAACAATATTACTCCTCAATCGGATATACTATTCTTCCGATTTATCCTTATTGGCCCTGTTCCCGCTAATGTCTTTCCACACGATCACGCAGGAAAAAACTTGAGTTTGAATAAGAAAAGAATCCAGACATGATTTTGAAAAGAAGCCCGGGGAAATTCGGGCTGACAAACATAGGGTGCGTTTTTTTGGTATGATCCGTTCATGTCACATCAAAGGAACCGATGAATCCTTGTTCAGTGTGGATTCATCGGTTTCTTTGATGCGCCACAGCTTCATAGTTTGCATTCAAGGACTTCTCTTTGAGTTCGCGGAACGACCTGGGCGAAAAGTGCTCACTGTTGTAGTTTTGGGTGGGTCTACCGCGAACGGCGTGTGCGTTTGTAACCGATGTCAGCATTCGAAGGAGAAACCCGAACATATAAAGCAGAGTACACACCTTTCGCATCCAACATCGATGGTGCAATAACTTGATGCAGCCTCGTTTTCATAATTACAATACCCAAAGGCCTCTGCGGGTAGTCCGATTTGCGACGTTGTCTAATAGACTGATGGACCGACAAGGGTAAACCTAGACTCGGGCTACCTGTGGTAGAAGCCCGAGTAAGAATAAGAAGCATCTTACCACAGGTACCCCAAGTTCTATGTGGAACACTGGAATTATAATGGCTTGTATGGGAATATTATTCCTTCCTTACATCAAAAAAAAATCAATAAGCATTTGTTAACAACAAAAAACATACCTGACGGACAGCACAGATCAGGTGCGTTTGTTGTTGATGTAAGGAAGAAATAATATTCCCATACTAACCCATAATAATTCTACAGTTACACATAGAGCTTGAGGTACCTGTGGTCTTACAGAAGATGCAACTAAAGAAAGACACAAACTTCACATATAAATGGCACTTTTTCCAAAAATAATAAATGACCATACATGCATCTATTGGTAGGTACATATCACCCCTGGGAAGGGGTGACTCCTTGAATAATAAGACTGGAGTGCTTGTCATGCCTTTTATGCATTAATAAAGGCGGGTTTGGTACCTCTTGCTCAAAAGGTCCAAAGCAGCAGCATCTTTAATACCTTTTAGGGTATTGAGCCAAAAGAAATACCACAGTGTGTTGTTTTAGAATTAGTACCTCCTAGAAGACAAAACATTTCACGCCATACCCACAAAGCAGGACCTTGGTACCATTGACATTTCTTTTTTGGACCACTCCGCACCATAAGTGGTCAACACTCATAACAGCACGTCTACCTGTTGCCCGACTTAGGATCTTAGATCGTCTTGTTCGTATTAACATGTTGTAAGAATCACTTGCAAAAATCTTGCCTTAACGCGCCTGCCATCCACACAATAGAATTTAGTTGTGTACTTTGAAGATGGAAGCTTTTCAACTCGATTGTTGGCATCAGGGTACATCCATTTTTCTTCGTGGGATAGCACAATGTCGAATGGGATAACAGGTTTCCGGGGAGGAAACTCTTTACCACACTGAAGTCGAGGAAAACAAAACTTCCGAAAATTCGACATCGTTGAATGCGATTAAAAGGCTAGCCCATTTTGATCAGTAGTAACCTACGATGACTACGATCCGGCGTTCTTTCCTCGCGGCGGGAGCGGGAGGAAAGAAACAGATGCTTGTTTAGTTGTATTCTAACATGGTAAAAAGTCTAGAATCTGGACCTTCCTCTGATTGGTCACGAAACAAAAGACAACATTGACCTATATCCTCATCGGTTACATTAATGGAAATGTGACTTCCGGTCTAAAAATATCACGCGCACTATGTCAGCTATAAAGCTGTAGGTGGAGACGGAGCGATTTTTTGTTATCTTTAAATGCATCTCTCGAGAGATTTCTTCATAAAACACTCAATGATGAACAAGAATTAGTCAGTTTGTTAGTGGTACGAAACAAGTTGAAATCTTAGTTCTGGGTTGGCCGATTTTCGAACTTTCTTGACTATCATATAAAACCGTTAAAGCGTTACGCGCGATAGAAAACAGCCGTGACGGAACTTCAGGCGCCAAATAACTTTTTTGGTGAATTATTTCGACACCTTTTATCTCGAGAGCTTCTGGGATGTATAACTTTAGACACTTCTCTCCAATTGACCGAATCGGTGGCCGACTGAGTATTAAAAAACCATGAATAAAATCAATAATTTCTGCCGGCAAAGAATATCACTTATCTGATGGCCTTGCTGCCATTCCCGACGATTCCATAAAGGGGCCAAAGACAAGTCGTCGAATGATCTTTTTTTATTTTTATTTCTACCAGTTTAATGTCTTGTTCACTGAAGGAAACTTTGAGCAACTATAACTGGGTCACAATTCGCCGAGGCTGTGAAGTGAGCGTACAACAAAAGAAAAAAAATTTAAAAGATGGTAGCTATTTAATACCTAACCCATGAAAAGAAAAGCATTAGCACCAAGGCGACACGTGCTTCTGCCGCCGACGAAATCATCAGACCGGAAATTGGGAAATTTATCAGGAAGACAGGATAAAAGAATATTTGTTTCTAAGTAGCTTCAAAGTAATACGTTCTAGTAATAATATGGAGGTAACATAATGAAAAACGCAAAGCACCTTTTCGGAAATTAAACTACCGTTGTACAAAGTAGACAAAGCACTGCTTCGCTTCATTACATAAACTTACGTACACAGTGTATCGACACACGGCGACAATCGGAAATAGTTCCGTTTCCCAAACACAAGAAAAACACAACTAAATTGTTATTTGTAAGTATGGGTGCATCAATTTTATTTATTTTACCATTTAAGCTGAAATTTGATGATTTCCCTTAAAAAAAAACAGGGTCTTAGTTTTCCGGGTCTTAGTTTTCCGGGTCTTAGGTCTTAGGTCTTAGGTTTCCGGACACCCGTTTCATTGCGGAAATGAAGTCAAGCAAGGACACAAGGTACAAACAAACAAATTGTACACCTAAATATATACTACACAGGATAGATATTTGCTTAGATTTTGAAAACCTCGCTGTTTCGTGATAAGAACTTGACCCACATGTTTACATTAGCGAGGCGAGTTCAAATGCTATACACCTGAAGGCCAGGATAAGAGTTCTTTACGGCTGACAAAATGACATGAAACTTTCCACATAAAGTATATGAAACATCTTTGTATTACCGTGGGATTTGAGATTGCCTAAATTAAACGTATTTTGGCTGAAACATTTGTTGGAGAATTGATTTGTGTCGCGCCGAACCTCTTACTGTCAACTCAGAAAGGTCAAATTACACTCAAGTGCGCCGTGTTTGCGTTCCCAAAAATTCATTTCATATGTTGCCCAGAGTTTTGAAAGCATATTTTAAAAGCTTAGAGATTGCTTTTTAATTTGGAATGTCTTTTTCTGTTTGAAATCATGTATCGGATGTAGTTTTAGGCCTTTGAAATTTGACAATATTTTGCTCGCGTAAAATCCGTAAAATGTTGTATATATTTAAAAATCCATAAAATATTTCAATTAAAATCAATTCAAGAACTTGACCACTCAATATTTGTATTAAGACCCTTTTAATACGATAAGAAACGTTTTGGAATGGATGATATTTGAATTCGATTGAAATCGCGGTCTTTTCGTAACCCGGTCAAGAGGCCCGATAAAGCGGTCTGACGGAGGCCGTAAATCGCCCGAATTTGACATTCGCCGTATCGCCTAAATACTTATCCCTTGAAACTAAAATTTATATTTTCATTAAAAGAATATCTTTGGTAGGCTACATGATTTTTTTGGGATTTTTCAAAAAATTCATTTTTCCCATCTCTGGTCGATATTTACAGACATCCGCTCTTAATGACTTTACAACTATTGTCTCACCCCCACTCCAAAAGAGTTGGTTTTGTCACTCTAATCACTAATGAAGATTTTTGAATTTCGCGGTCGGTAATCGAGCTGCCATTGGATTTTTGCATCTATTGTTTTGCAAACAATGAAGCCTAATCCCCTCAAAACAATAAAAAATGCCATAAAAGGAGCGACAAAAAGTTCTTTTGTCAACCAAAATCCTAACCCAAAGTTTGATAATCGGATTAAACTTGAATATGTGAAAAATTCAGCTTGTTTCGTGAAAAAGTTCTTATTTGGCAGCTCCCTAAGTATAGGGCTAAATCTGATAATGTCGTAAGGCAAATCGGGCAACACTGAGGTTGTCTCAGAAACAGCCTCGCAAAAAATGAAATAAATCGAATTGATCCAAACAAATGTGATATTTGTACATGGGACATAATGGCTGACTTTCACTGAAAAAATCAGCCAAATCGGAAAAGGTCCGAAAATTGCCTTCTCCGTTCTTACGCGGACAGCCTCTTAAGTTTTTATCTCTCATATTCTGCCGGTTATTTTTATAGTAATTTTTCTTTGATTTTTTCCATATTTTTCGCTGTGCTGATTTTGTCCTATGTACCTGAACCTGTTAAAAAGATAGTAAACAAACGCGTAGAAGACTTTAAGGAGAAAGTAAATCAAATTTTTGAAGTAGATCCCTTCGTCCCCAAACAACTAAAAACAGCGTTTAAGGGATATCTGAAAACCTATCGTATAGATGGACAAAAGGGATATGATCCAAAAACATTCATAGATAAAATCGAACAAAGAATCGTCAATCTAATTCTGCAGAAAAAGAAACCCATCAAATTCAGGTCTTTACTTAATTGTCAGTTTTATAAAGAAAACCTTATTACTAAGAACATTGATTTCACAACACAATTCTTTCATTCTGATCAAGGATCAGGGTGGATTTTTGACCAAGTCTTGTTCTTTGATTTCTCTGTTGATCCATTTGAACCGTTTTCAGGAAGCTCATATATTGAATTACCGGAAGATTTAGCCAAAACGAAATCAATGATTAATGTTAAAAATCTTAATGATAATGAATGTTTCAAATGGTCAGTAACCTCTGCTGTGTATCTAAAGAATAGTAGTCATCCTGAAATATTAAATAAGCGAATGAGGGAGAATTCTAAAAAGTTTAATTGGGAAGGTATGGAATTTCCCGTTACATTGAAACAAATCGACAAATTTGAACGTCAAAACCCTTATGCGATAAATGTTTATGCACATGAAGTGAGAATAAAATATAAGATATTTGCTTTTTGAGGAGGTCTAGCCTTCATTTATTCGTTTTCTTTTTTGCAAAATCACTGAAAGGAGGCAACAAAGAAATTAAACTTGTCTATTTTTGGAAGACATTCCTGCAACTTGAAAGTCCAAATGAAGTATCTAGCGACCAAAAAGTAGAAACATTGTTAAGTGCTGAAAACAGTATCTTTTTGTAAACCTAGAGCTATAGTCATTGATAAGTTGTTGCCTGTAAGACTTAAGACGTGTTTGTTTGGCCAGTTCCTAAATTATAAATTCCTGCCAGAAGACAGTGCCAGAATAAGTGAGTCAAGGATTCTTTTTCTTTTCTACAGAACATACATGAACCGCTTTTTGAAAGGTCGATTTTTGTTACAAAATTATTTGTCGCTAATCGTCTCATGTTCTCCTCTGTTCCTCCGTGTCTACTGTTCCTCTGTTCTTCTGTGTTTACTGGTCCTCTGTGTCTACTGTTCCTACTGTTCCTGTGTCTGCAGTTCCTCTGTTCCTCTGTGTCTACTGTTCCTCTGTGTCTACTGTTCCTCTGTGTCTACTGTTCCTCTGTTCCTCTGTGTCTACTGTTCCTCTATCCCTCTGTTCCTGTGTCTACTATTCTTCTGTGTCTACTATTCTTCTGTGTCTACTGTTCCTCTGTGTCTACTGTTCCTCTGTATCCTCTGTGTCTACTGTTCCTCTATCCCTCTGTTCCTGTGTCTACTGTTCCTCTGTGTCTACTATTCTTCTGTGTCTACTGTTCCTCTGTGTCTACTATTCTTCTGTGTCTACTGTTCCTGTGTCTACTGTTCCTCTGTGTCTACTGTTCCTCTGTTCCTCTGTGTCTACTGTTCCTCTATCCCTCTGTTCCTGTGTCTACTATTCTTCTGTGTCTACTGTTCCTCTGTGTCTACTGTTCCTCTGTGTCTACTGTTCCTCTATCCCTCTGTTCCTGTGTCTACTGTTCCTCTGTGTCTACTGTTCCTCTATCCCTCTGTTCCTGTGTCTACTGTTCCTCTGTGTCTACTGTTCCTCTATCCCTCTGTTCCTGTGTCTACTGTTCCTCTGTGTCTACTGTTCCTCTATCCCTCTGTTCCTGTGTCTACTGTTCCTCTGTGTCTACTATTCTTCTGTGTCTACTGTTCCTCTGTGCCTACTGTTCCTCTGTTCTCTCTGTTGCTACGATGTAATGGCGTCAGTCAGGTCGTCGTACACGAGCCATGAGCCTCTTTTTATTTCCTCGTGACTTCCTCGTGACCGCCCTGCGTTACCATATTGGTGATTGACCTAGTCTATCGTTCATCGTTCATCATCCTTGTGTTCTCACTTTTGACAATTTTGAGTTAACGTGACTATACCGCGTGACTATCTTGAGTTACTATTGAGTTACTATCGTCCATCGTCCAGGTTTTAGTACATGCCTTGATTTCTCCCAGTCTAATTCAAGAAATATTTCCTCCACGATGGCCGTTTTCCCTACTAATGGGATATGAGCTGACAGCCTGTGAGTAGGGAACCAATCAGAGCGCGCATTTGCTCATATCCAGGGGTTGTATATATAATAAATATATATACATATACAGTCCACTCTCTCGTAAGCGACCACCCTTGGTGCACGACAAAGTGGTCGCTTACGGGAGGTGGTCGCTTACAGGAAAAATCAACAAAGTAAGCCCACACTTGACTGATTAACGTGATTACATAAATATATTTACCTCTTAAGCTAACATTAAGCAAAAGGACAACGTTTTATTCGCCTGAAACTGATTCATTCTTGTTTCTTAGAAGCATCAAGTTTTGGGAAATGTACAGCACCGTTTACTTGTAAATGTGTTCACTTGTTACTCAAAATCACAGAAATTTTAACGGAACAAAAAAACTAAAAATACAATGTCAAACACGGGGTGCATATGTAAATGAACGTTCATCATGCTGTGCTTTGTGAGGTGAATCTCTATATGTGCAGTAGTTGTATCTAGCAATGCAGTTTTTTCTTTCAGTATGTACCTATCATCTATAATTATTATATTAATTGTTATGCATGTTTAAGTCTTTGAAAAGGGGACTTCTCATACATTCCGAGGTAAAACTTGGTTTTTTTTTTCGATTTCAGCTTGTTTCTTAAAATTCCGAAAACGTCATGTAAATGAACTGTGGAAGACAATTCTAGTATTAGGTAATGGTGGCTGTTATCTGTACAGTCAAAAACCTGTTACATTTGTACTGGGTTAAAAAATAAGAATCAAAGTAGGACTATGGTGAACTCGTGGATATGTTTACAAAACAGAGAAAAAAGAAATAATTTAAAAATTAACGAGGTGTTTTTTCAGAGTTGTGATTGAATGAACTTGAAGATAATTTTAATAATCTATAATCACAACATAAAAGTGACCAGGGAGCTGAGTAGCTTTCTGAAATATACATACAGTGAGTACATGACGCCAATCATTTGACTACACTAGGCATCAGTTATAAGGCAGGTGGCAAGCATACAGTTGTTAAAAAATTTGATAACTTAACATAAGGGTACAGGATTAAATGGCACCAAAACCAAATGTAGTTCTGGTATCCTGCTGCTCACTGTCTGTGAGTTCAAAGTTTCTAACACATGTAACAGGGTCCTTCTGAGTAAGGTCTGAATTTTGTTGCCATGACATTGTCAATTTTATCACCATTATAGTTTTTGTTGTCTACAAGTCTATTCAATGTATTCAACAGAAATATCCACCTTGATTCTGCAGCTGATAATGAACAAAACCATGTAGGATAGCCCAGCTGACGAATCATACCAAACAAGTCTTTCTTGCATTTTTGCAAAGTATGTTAGTGATGATCTTAAAATCCTTAAGACTCTCAATCCTTTATCAAGCTGAATTAGTTTATTTACATTACCATCTCATTTTAGGTTATCAGTGGTATATATTCAGGGTTGCACTTAAAAAAAATCACACTTGCCATCATTAATACAGCAATACATCTTTGTTTTTATCCTTATAACTTCTTGTTTTTACAATGTAAATATGGTGAGTCACACAACAGTAAGCAAAACAGGTAAGCCTATTTTTCCAACATGTCTACTTCAACACAATCTAGTTCACTTCAAGGTAAATTCGGAAATCAATAGACAGAAAACTTTTCATTGTAACGGCTTGTGGTGTATTGTATATAATATAACGCTTAATACATTTTCTACATCACTTACTCTTTTCGAACCCTTTAATGACTTTCTTACATTGTAATCTTCATGGTTCTCCGCCATGGCATGCGCCTCCATATTTAATGGTAAGCGTTGACATACTTCTTGACCGTCCCAATACTTTTCCAACTCCATTCCTGTTCGTACCAACACTTAAATCAGTAGAAACGTCCTCCATGCGATGTTTCTAATCCAGGTTGGCCACAGAAGTTCTTCGGTTTCACATCATTGATTCGTCAATTTATTCTGTTTTCAGTAGTAGTTTCGTTCAATAACGAATACTCATTTCGCTCATATAAGTTCTCATTCAAGTGCTAATTTCGTTCTATGAGTTCTCATCAAAGCTTACTACATAAGCAAGAGATTTTCTCATCTTCAGATCACTTTCGAGCCAACTGAAATTCATATACTGCTTGTAATCTTGGGGGCGGTCGATGTCGGAAAAGCGAATAGTTATCATCTGTTCACGTTTAGCGCCTGGCCGAGTAAAAGGCTCATGAAATTCAGTCTCCAAGTTGGTTATTGTCATAACTGGAAACATTTAAACTCCTTTTGATTTTAGTGAGACCGCTAATGAGGCCATGTTAGTGAGGTTCTTTATGTCGCGCGTCTGAGTTTCAAACCTTTTCACGTCGCAATTTCGGAAGGTCGAACGTCGCTGTCGTAATTTCCCGTGAGCGGCTCGTCGTTCGTCGCCATTTCAGGTCCTTTATGTCGCCGTTTCAAGGCCATGTCACTTTTCGAAATTTACCCCTAACAGGGCCTCGCTAATCGTCCTCTTAAGCTACAAAATCATTACAAACTCTGGCAACGATACGATACATTTTCAGCGTGAACTTTCATCAACAGACTTCCGTGACTTCGGTCACGTCAATTGTCGTCTTCATATGGTTCTATCCGACTAATTACGAAGATGTCTACGCTGGAGTGAGTGAGTGAGTGACAATTTGCATATCGGAGTCCCCACAAAAACTCGCAAATACGCTTCGCGTATCCACGAGTTAAGAATGCAAAACTTTAGCTTAAACACGTTCTCTATGAACACAGGAAGTCTGCGGGCTGCAAACCTTAGGTCACTATGGTACAAACAAAATAAACTGAGGAATAGGATTCTTGGTTTGAACCCAGCCCTTAAATTTATAAAATTTTAAAAACTTTGACCAAAAACTACAATTATAACAACAGTGACATAGCCTGTAAACTCTCAAGCGTTTAATCACAAAAGTAATCAATATTCAACTTTCCTTACAATATTCACTTCACATGTACTGTAAATATAATGTCAAACAACGATGGCAATTAACAAGAACACAAACTGCAGGTGTATGCTAATAAACTGATGTAACATCAATTCTCCAAATGCTACAATGTATAAAGGAGACTGAATTCTTAGGTTGAATGTGTCCAGCTACAAAACATGTATATAAAATAAGGAACGAAATAGAAAACAAACCAACATTAAACCATCGTTGACAATACACAAGATTCATGAATGGCATTCCCACATGTATGTAGACAGAGCCAAGATACAAGATTTTGCAAAACTTAAAAATTGCTGCCAATTCTGGACTATGGACTACATTATTCTCTTGCTCTCGATACACCTATGGACAGAACTTCAGGAAGAGGTATGATACTTACTATTTTTTTCACCCCATCTTCATAAGCCATAGAAAAGAAATATAAACATCAAACCACACTACCAAGTTAGACATCAAATAATAACTGATAAGGAAAAAAAATGATACCATAAACCAGATATAGCATGGTTTTAAACACTACTTGTTAACTACTCCTCAATAAAATGACAATGAATATCACTACAACAAATATTGAATACAATGCATACATACAGAAACCTTCAGAAACACACATGTAGGTTATCATCATCTTCAATGCTTACATGTAAGTTTTAGTTTCTAGATGTATGCACATACATGTACACCAACATGCTCTATGGACAAAATAAGCTGGGTGATTGAGTAGACAGGGCTGACTGCAGCTGAAGAGGTAGAGTCAGTGAAACAACACTCTGTACACCTTCAGTGCATAGAGTGCAAAGAAAATATAACTTGTCACTATTGTGTTCACTACACTATCAATTGCTCAAAGCCTTGCACTGGGAAGGTTCTACAGTATTTCAGTGTAACAGTGAGATCACAGGTGGCCCAAGCTCTCAACGTGTGCACTTAACTGTTAATAAAATTAACATGGAAGCTGATATTTATACCCCATTGTATAGAGAAAAATATAAAGTTGTTTTGTTTAGTGTATTAATGTGAAATGGTGCTGATGATTAAATAAAAGGAAATAGTGGCACAGTTGCACACTCGGTCTTTGACCAAGCTAAAATTAGGATGGCATTTGGGGCTTAAAAAACTATCTCCCTTAACCCTTTCACTCCCAAGAGTGACTTTATAGATTTTACTCTGTCTAACACCAGCCAATTTTACTGTACATATCAAATGGAGACCCCTTGAGAGTGAAAGGGTTGAAACTCCACTCCGTTAGCAATTGTTTCAGCAACAGTGGAAAAACCATAGTGCTATATCCACCTGGGAAACTGTCTCAATTCCAAAAAGCTTTGAGCATCTCGTTGAAAATTGGCCAATTATTTAGTTAATGCTTTCTCAGTTTTCTACTGCTTATAAACATGCAAGGCACTGCAATCTAAGAAGGCAATGCAATCTAAGAAAACAATCAACCTGTATCACACAGATTGTCAATCAGCTTACATCATTTTACACTACATAAGTATGTCATTTGACTAAATACATTTAAACTGAGATGTTTTAACCTTTTCATCCCTTGAAACAATCAGTATTTAACTTTTCACAGATTTAATCTTAATAGGGTATCATGTTAACCCAGCAGGAGGGGAATTAAAAAGATCCAGGTCGATGACACTGAAAGAGAAACACCAACTGCCCTTAAATCAGATATAAGGAAGTGTAGAGAACTTTGATCAACTAATTGAGATATTATTGAGAAAGAAAGCGTTAAATGAGTTACTGTAATAGTGTGTCACTAGATATTCATGTACATAATAAAACACATCAAAGCCTGAGAAGCTGAATTGATGAGTAAATTAAAATGAACTAATACCACAACTAAATGAATATATGCACTGTTAAGACAAAGCTTTATACACTCAGATTATAAATTTCATTTGAATACATGTATTACAATAACACTTACTAAAATGAAGTGGTATCAAAATCGATAGCACAATGGTTTGCCAGTTTTACTGCAAAACAAAGCAGCACAGCTTTGTAATTTTATAGTACAGTGCAGCACAGTATAATTATACTCAGTGATAATGCTACTGAATGAACAACATGTAAAATAAAGACACTAGAAAACAGTGTATGCTACAAAATACTACCAAATGAATGCACATCAACCACTTAAAGCAATGACTCCTTCTAAAGAACGCTAACTTCAGTCAGCGGTGGTGACTCTGCACGCAGCTGACCATCCTCTTTCTTCTGGCCATCTTCTTTCTTCTGGCCATCTAGTCATTTCTTTTCATTGGGAAGGAACCTGCTGAGGAAGTCTACAGGCAACGGGAAAAGGATGGTGGAATTCTTCTCTGCTGAGATGGTGGTCAAAGTCTGCAAGTATCGCAGCTGTAAGGCTGAAGGAGACTCTGAGATGATGTCAGCAGCTTCCTTCAGTGCACGAGATGCATTCATCTCTCCCTCTGCAGCAATGACCTAGATTGAAAATTAAAAAAGAAAAACCTTTTTTACATTTACGCAAATGACTGTTTTCATTTGCCTTAATTTATACTGGAAATGTCATACTCGTTCCCCTTCTTACTTCGTGGAGTACATTGTCAATGATACACATTAACAATAACATACTCAAGGTAGGGATATCAAATTGATCTGACATGAATTTCTCCAAATAATCATAAAAGGCACTGCACTAGTAGAGCTTCAGACCCCATACACCATACCAGCCCCAGAGGGTAATAGATCACAAGAGTACCTGTCCATGTATAATACCCAGAAAAAAGCCACTGAAAAAAATAATTGTAGTGGCAAAATAATGTAGAAACCCAAGTAAACACCCAAAAAATACCATGCCATGTTAAACTGTACACTAAGACAACAAACAATGCTTTATCAAACAAGTTGATAATAGAGACTTTACGCAGTGACGACGGGAAGATGTGACGACGGGATGATTTGACAACGAGGTTGGCTTCAGAATTACCTCATATGCATGCGCAATCATGAAGGCATCCAAGCACGAGTGCTGTCGTGCTCCTGTACGATTTCATTTGGCTTGCTTTCACATCAAGCAGTCAACAGAAGGTTTAGGAAGTGAGTATATAAGTAAAAATTTTTTTTTTTGCATCAGTTACCCCTCTTAACATTTACCTCCTCATCTTTTTATAACCAACTTTCATCGGTTGACCAGTTTTTCTTCCTGATTTTGATTACAGCACCATACACAAAAGTCTTCTTCCAGCAGGTTTTAGTGAGGGCCTTAAATGATAAGTTAAATTATTTTACACTCACAAAACATAGGAGTCATGTGCAGCCGTGTGTTCTTGGTTATTTCATTAGGCTACCCGGACAAGAACTCTGAATGTTGTTGACTGTTCTAAGCTGAAAAACGCTTATCCAGGTTTTAAAATTAATAGTTTTACAAATAAAACGTGACAGGCTGATAAACAAAGACAGCTCTGCACCAAGAATTGTGTTTTGCAGTTCGTGCCAAAAGCAAGGAACGCTGTCCTGAAAACCATTGTTGCAAAACGTAACTTGACAGTCAACAGAGGGAGGTTGTCGTGACAGTTCCTTTAGGTCGCAAACGCCATCATCAAACCCTCCTGTTGTCACTGCGTAAAGTCTCTAATGTAAGTTGAATCACCATACGATTTTCAGGGAGCTGAAGATTTTGATAAGCATTGGTCGCTTCTCAAATTAAATGCTGACCAGACAGCATGGTTACAGCATCATTGCATGAATGACCCAGATACTGCTGATATGAAATGCATCAACAATACCACGTCTTTTTAAATCAGCAGTCATTTTCAGTATCCCACCTTTGCACGGGCCTCTCTGGCAGCTTCAGCCTCAGCCGCCATAGCACGCTGCAGCTGTTGAGGAAGACGGACATCCTTCCTATAGATTGGGCAGAAAACAGCTCAACATCAAAAACATGCCTGATCATCATTGTATAAAGGCAATCAACAATTCACATTCAAAAGAAAAACAATCAAGGAGCTTGAATCGCTTTAATTAGGTTTTAGTAGGTGACTACTTTTACTATAGTCACTAAGTGTCTTGTTTCACTTACTGTACAGTACCATACAGAGGTAAGTTGACAATTGGTATCAAGTCAAGTATCAAGACTTGGTACTCACTAGTATTGAGTATCAAGACACAAGATTCAAGGATCGAATTGAGTATCGAGTCTTGTGAGTGCTTTTCTGTAATGAGAAAATTAGTAATGAGCAGGTCACTTTAGTGGTTCCTAGTAAGTCACATCAGCTAACTCTGCATGTGACTTTTTCTATGACCTGCTGCCAATGCATAAACAATCCACATATTCATTCTAAAGGCAGGTGAGAAGATTTGTCCATTTGTAATCAAAAGTGTTTGGACAGCTTAACCCCAATCTGGGGTCTCTAGCTTTGATTTATTAATTTTACATGTGGGAAGATGTAATCAATTGCAATCTACAGTGTACGGCGTCCACAATACCTGTCATCTAGACAGTAATGATACCGCATAGACCAAACAAGCGACTGTACAAGCAAGGTCACAAGCAAGTTAAATTCATGGCCCAGTGATTAGTCCAACAGTTCCTACATCATGTAAATCTAATGTCGTGTATACCCTCAGGTTACCCAACATTCGCTAGTTAAAAAAATAATAAAACTGACGAAGGGTTTCCCTCAAAATACCAGAGCTTATCAACCTGGTTTAAATAATAATTATAACTGCTTCTTCTTTCGTCTGACTTCATATAATTTGACAATTCTGTTAGCTTTACTTTTCTGTGCCTTTCAACGCGACGTGTCATGTGATCAATAACACATGGTACTTTGAAACACAAGAAATAGGGATAATCAAACAAATTGATAAAGTAAGTTATACCACTGTAAGGTAAAAGGGAGGTGCTGATGTTTTGAGCGTTAGCCCTTCAAAATATCAGCACCTCCCTTTTACCTTGCAGTGGTATAACTTACTTTATCAGTTCGTTTGATTATCCCAATTTCTTGTATTTCAATTCCCCGCCAACGCAACACCAGATTCTTTAGAAACTATTCCCACCAGACATGGTACTTTGTAGTTATACGATCAGAAACAATTGTCGGTAAGCTACAAAAAGCATTTCATGCTATCACATCCCTGTTTATTAAACTCCTATGAGAATTGTGCTTAGTGGTACAGTACATGTATTTTGCAGTCTTTATAAACAAAACTCCCTTCATCGAGGACATGTTATTTACTCTAGAGTAGAGGACACAGTGACCTACATTTCTCAGTATATTCTGCACTTAAGTTTAGCCTTTCATGACAAGGAGACCACAATTGAAAGCTCCATTGTTTTCTTCACACAACTCGTGCATATTTGTGCATAATCAAGACTGTTCCGGTTTGAGGACCGTTTCGAGATAACAGTATCAAGTATCGAGTTCAAGGTATCGAGTATCAAGTATCAACTTACATTTGTATAGTACTGTACCTCTAACAAGTAACAAGTGATTAATGACAATATAATTCATTGCCACACATACACAAGCCAACAACTACTATTCAATCACATATCCTAACACAAAACCTGTTTAGCTGTATGATGGCAGTTACAGTTACTTTAAAGAGGCCTTTTAAGCTTTCTTTTAACTTCCTTGTGATATTAATTTAAAATTAAACAAACTGTCCAGCTAAAAACATCATGTATTGTACCCGTTCAGTTCACCTTTGTTCCAAGGAGAACCATTTATCAAAATTCTCTTTGCACTAATCTGCTTTTCAAACAATCTAGTAGTGATATAGGAAGGAAAGGATGCTTACACTTCAACGCGCTCCACTTTCACACCCCATGGATCAGTAGCTTCATCAAGAGAAGCCTAAAACAGCAACCATGACAAACAATTTAGAACAAAACACCACAGTAAGATGTCATAAAACTTGTTAGGCTGTGTATAAAGCAACCAAAACTACAACTTCTAACAACCCTGGTAGAAATCCTACATAGGATCCTGCAGGATCCTCTAGGATTCCATAGGATCCTGTAGGATCTTGAATAGGATTAGGATCCTTTCCAGGATTTCAAACTAGGATAAGGATCCTAATCAGGATCCTGAACAGGATAAAGATCCTGATCAGGATCCTGAATAGGACAAGGATCCTAATCAGGATCCTGAACATGATAAACATCCTGATCAGGATCCTGAATAGGATAAAGAACCTAATCAGGATCCTGAATGGGGTAAGGATCCTAATGCACACTCTTGATATAATCCATAGGATCTGGATAAGATCCTATAAGATCTTGATAAAATCCTATAGGATCTTGCTGAAGAATCTTGATAAGATCCTGTAGGATCTTGATAAAATCCTATAGAAGCATTTCCACCTTTCCTCTGATCGTGATGTAGCTGTTTGTTTTAATACCAGTTTCATGGTTCACTGACAGAGGGAGGGGATAAAGGGGGCAAAATTTTATTGTCAGGTACAATGAAATCAGTTCAAATACCGTAAACACTCGTGTATAAGCCGCACCTTTTTGCTGAAATTTTGGGCTCAAAATGGCGGGTGCGGCTTATATACGAGACCATTGCTTTCAGAGGGGGCTAATTGCCTAGTTAGGGGTCAGATATAGCACTTAAAAACGTAAGTAAATAAACATTCAACATTTTGAAACCTGTTGCTGTTGTTGATCACTGCTTTTGATAGAAGTGGTGGCTCCTAAAGGAGCCGTATGTCTCTTCAGGTTTTAAACCTGAATCTTCTTCGCGAGTAGTCCTTTCAAGCGATTCATTTGTACTTCCTTTGCATAGCTAAGCTCTAACTGGCATGGAATCTCCATTCCTCCACAAAGCTGCTTACAATGCCTTCTGCGACCGATCACTTCAATACTGATCTCTCCGCCATGTGCAAGAAAGTACCACGCTATTCGTGAGAACTCACGGGGAAAATGACCGACTGTTTCGGTGTTCTTCACAACTTGCACCACGTGTTTATCCATAGGATTGTTAAACTCGCGTCGAGCAACAAGTTTTTCACCAATTGAAGGCTTCCATACATGTTTATAAACATGGTATCCACGCACAGGTGAAGTGAAGTAGAACTTTTCCATGTTGTTTATCGTTCGTTCGATGGTTCAATTCGATCGATCTACGTGACTCGGCCCAGGCTGCGTGGTTACTAAGCAACATTTTGCATCGATCGGTCAGAGATTGTTTTGCTCGGATTTCCGTTTGAATTTAGCAATAAAGAGCCTCTCTTTAGGAGGATATCGGAAATTCTATTGAAGAATAGCTTGTAAAAGGTATTTCAAGAGTTATTTGATCGCAGCAAATACACAGCGTCAGATTTGACCAAGCTTACAATGTACAAGTAATCACTTTCTTTTGCTCAGCGCTTTTTAAGAGTTTTATTTTTTTCAAAATCAAGCTCGAAAGTTGGGCTCATGGCTCGTGTACGACGACCTGACTGACGTCATTACATCGTAAAATAGTGTAACAGTATGCACAGAGGAACGGAGGAACACAAGGCACAAAGGATTAGAGGAACAGTAGACACAGAGGAACAGCAGACACACAGGAACAGAGCAACAGTAAACACAGGGGAACAGTAGACACACAGGAACAGAGGAACAGTAAACACAGGGGAACAGAGGAACAGGGGAACAGGAGACACAGAGGAACGGTAGACACAGAGGAACAGGGGAACAGTAGACACAGAGGAACAGGGGAACAGAGGAACAGTAGACACAGAGCAACAGAGGAACAGGGGAACAGTAGACACAGAGGAACAGGGGAACAGAGGAACAGGGGAACGGTAGACACAGAGGAACAGTAGACACAGAGGAACAGAGGAACAGTAGACACGGAGGAACAGAGGAACAGTAGACACAGAGGAACAGAGGAACGGTAGACACAGAGGAACAGAGGAACGGTAGACACAGAGGAACAGAGGAACAGTAGACACAGAGGAACAGAGGATCAGGGGAACAGAGAAACAGAGGAACAGTAGACACAGAGGAACAGGGGAACAGTAGACACAGAGGAACAGAGGAACAGGAGACACAGAGGAAGAGAAGACACAAAGGAACAGAGGAACAGTAGACACAGAGGAACAGGGGAACAGAGGAACAGTAGACACAGAGCAACAGGGGAACGGAGGCACAGGGAAACAGTAGACACAGAGGAAGAGTAGGTACAGAGGAACAGAGGAACAGAAAGCACAGAGGAACAGAGGAACAGAGTAAGATGGAGCAACAGGCGCAGAGGAACAGGCACAGAGCGAGATGTAGTTCAAGAAAAATTAGCGATGAAAATTGTATGCGCCATTGCAATGTTTCTTGGTTGCAATATAAGGTAAATAAAGTTACTGTCAATAATAGTTTAGAATTTTCGATCCTCCTATCGAGTATAAGAGCTAAAAAAAAACACGCCAATAACTGAGTGATACCGAGCATTGGCCTCTATCGCTCTCCTTATCGGCAACTGACGAGATCCAGAAGGATCGAAACCGCGGTATTGCCTGAGTTTTTATGGCCATGAGCCTGCTAACATCAGAGGGTCTATTAGTTGACCACGCTCAAACCAGCAATGACTGTTGATGAAAACAACGGAGCAACGAAGATGAATGTGAACCACCAGGCGGGCAAACGTAAACACGATTAGCCCGACAAACTGGAACAGGAACATGAACGTTCCCAAACAGCGCTAAAATCCCTGAAGAAACACCTAGAAAGAAAGACTTGCCCAAAGTCGCTACAATACCGAGAAAGAGCCCGCATAAGAGCGGATAATGACTTCAGGAGAGACACTAAACGTTTTCGCTCAAAAGCTGAGCAAGACCATCTACAAGCGCTGATGAGGTTTCACAATCGTCGAAACATCGAAGGCCTCCGCACAGCCATAAGACAAGAAAAACGAGTTCAGGCCAACAAAAAACAAAGGAACATAAGAGTTTACAAAGGCGAAAGAGTTGCACAAAAGTCTATGCTAGACATTAAAACTCATTTCAAAGCTACTGAAACATTTCAGTACACGCATTTCTCGAGTTGCCACCCACCAGGGGTCAAAAAGGGCTTTACAGATCAAGGGCGAAGCATTCAGACTTCTCCGAACTAACTCCTCTGAAACAGCATTCAAAACTGCTATTTCACAAGCAGAAATTACATTTGAGGAGAGAAAAGCTGCCCTACAACAGAAACGTAAACCAGACAAGCGAATCTTGCCTTTTGTAACACAATATCGCTCATCAGTGCCTAACTTAAAGCAAATACTTGTGCAGAACTGGCATTTAATTCAAGAACAACCATTGCTTAGAAGGATATTCAAAGATCCCCCTATTGTCTCGTACAAAAGGGGCAGATCCCTAGAGGATATACTCGTTAGAGCAAAGCTATAACCGGCTATTACACGTGGATGGGAGTCGTGCAGGCCTGTCACCCCGTTATTATCACCAGTAATATGTAGTAATTTTTAGGAATGTCTGACAACATGCTCAAGATATATAACAATTATATGAAACAAGGCTGCTGGGCTGCTAGTATTCGCCCTTCTTTACAATAAAATGCAATACAAGTCCTTTAGACATCTCATGGGGCTTTTCAAGACTATTTTACAATACTGTTTGCATGATACAAAGTCTACAATCATGTAGACTCAGATACCTCCTTTCCAGAAAATAGACCACCACACCGGGAAAAAGAGCGCTACTCTTTTCGAACAATGTAACTTTAAGGGGAAACTGATAAAAAAGTCGGATCAATAATCCGTTACTACGGATCATATTAACCTAACGATATGTAACAATAAAGCTGTCTCTAAAAAAAAGTTCATAAGGATATACGATTCAGGTATGAGACCACATGCATTCCAACTGCACAAGCAAAACTAGTTATGCAACAATATTCGAGTAGGTGCTTAGCTAGCATGGAATGAGATCTATTAATTGCCATTAAAGGCTCTTGTGGATACAGAATTTCGAGATTTTTAGTTTACAATGTTAAACAGATACTTAGCTACGAATTCATTTCTTAACAAAATTGGATTGACAAACTCGCCATTATGCTTATTCCGAAAACAGGACAACGAACACCTTGAATAATCTTTTTTGTTAAGCACTTTATTGACATCATCACAAACACTTGATAAACACAACCATTTTTACAGCAAAATCACAACGAACTTAGCCGTTAAAAAAATACAAATAAATTACAAAGTAAATCGACCTACGTGTTAGTTACATCTTAATTACACCTAATGAGTAGTTACGGACGTAGACTCTGTCAGCTCCATTTCTTTGTTTCCCACACGAGGTTTTCCTCCAAAACTACCAATAAAATATTTGCTCTTTGGGGAGGTCCAGCGTTCATTTATTCCTGTTTCCTCTTTGCAAAATCACTGAAAGGAGGCAACAACAAAATTAAACTTGTCTGTTTTTGGAAGACATTCCTGCAACTTGAAAGTCCAAATCAAGTATCTAGCGACCAAAAAGTAGAAATATTAAGTGCTGAAAACGGTGTCTTTTTGTAAACCTAGAGCTATAGTCATTGATAAACTGTTGCCTATAAGAGTTAAGTAGTGTTTTATTTGGCCAGTTCCTAAATAAATTCCAGTCAGAAGACAGTGCCAGAATAGGTGAGTCCAGGATTCTTTTTCTTTTCTACAGAACGTACATGAACCGCTTTTTGAAAGGTCGATATTTGTTACAAAATTATTTGTCGCTAATCGTCTCATGTTCTCCTCTGTTCCTCTGTGTCTACTGTTCCTCTGTGTCTACTGTTCCTCTGTTCCTCTGTGTCTACTGTTCCTCTGTGTCTACTGTTCCTCTGTTCCTGTGTGTCTGCTGTTCCTCTGTGTCTACTGTTCCTCTGTGTCTACTGTTCCTCTGCGTCTACCGTTCCTCTCACTGTTCCTCTGTGTCTACTGTTCCTCTGTGTCTACTGTTCCTCTGTTCCTCTGTGTCTACTGTTCCTCTGTGTCTACTGTTCCTCTGTGTCTACTGTTCCTCTGTTCCTCTGCGTCTACCGTTCCTCTGTTCCTCTGCGTCTACCGTTCCTCTGTTCCTCTGTGTCTACTGTTCCTCTGTGTCTACTGTTCCTCTGTTCCTCTGCGTCTACCGTTCCTCTGTTCCTCTGTGTCTACTGTTCCTCTGTTCCTCTGTGTCTACTGTTCCTCTGTTACTTCGCGTCTATCGTTCCTCTGTTCCTCTGTGTCTACTGTTCCTCTGAGTCTACTGTTCCCCTGTTCCTCTGTTCCTCTGTGTCTTCTGTTCCTCTGTGTCTACTGTTCCTCTGTGTCTACTGTTCCTCTGTGTCTACTGTTCCTCTGTGTCTACTGTTCCTCTGTGTCTACTGTTCCTCTGTTCCTCTGTGTCTACTGTTCCTCTGTGTCTACTGTTCCTCTGTTCCTTCGCGTCTATCGTTCCTCTGTTCCTCTGTGTCTACTGTTCCTCTGTGTCTACTGTTCCCCTGTTCCTCTGTTCCTCTGTGTCTACTGTTCCTGTGTCTACTGTTCCTCTGTGTCTACTGTTCCTCTGTTCCCGTGTGTCTGCTGTTCCTCTGTGTCTACTGTTCCTCTGTTCCTCTGTGTCTACTGTTCCTCTGCGTCTACCGTTCCTCTCACTGTTCCTCTGTGTCTACTGTTCCTCTGTGTCTACTGTTCCTCTGTTCCTCTGTGTCTACTGTTCCTCTGTTCCTCTGTGTCTACTGTTCCTCTGTGTCTACTGTTCCTCTGTTCCTCTGCGTCTACCGTTCCTCTGTTCCTCTGCGTCTACCGTTCCTCTGTTCCTCTGTGTCTACTGTTCCTCTGTTCCTCTGCGTCTACCGTTCCTCTGTTCCTCTGTGTCTACTGTTCCTCTGTGTCTACTGTTCCTCTGTGTCTACCGTTCCTCTGTTCCTGTGTCTACTGTTCCTCTGTTCCTCTGTGTCTATCGTTCCTCTGTTCCTCTGTGTCTACTGTTCCCCTGTTCCTCTGTTCCTCTGTGTCTACTGTTCCTGTGTCTACTGTTCCTCTGTGTCTACCGTTCCTCTGTTCCTGTGTCTACTGTTCCTCTGTTCCTCTGTGTCTACTGTTCCTCTGTGTCTACTGTTCCTCTGTTCCTCTGTGTCTACTGTTCCTCTGTGTCTACTGTTTCTTGTCTAATGTGCCCCTGTTCCTGTGTGTCTACTGTTCCCCTGTTCCTCTGTTCCTGTGTGCCTACTGTTCCTGTGTCTACTGTTCCCCTGTTTCTGTGTGTCTGCTGTTCCTCTGTGTCTACTATTCCTCTAATCCTTTGTGCCTTGTGTTCCTCTGTTCCTCTGTGCATACTGTTCCACTATTTTACGATGTAATGACGTCAGTCAGGTTGTCGTACACGAGCCATGAGCCGAAAGTTGGGGGTGCGGCTTATATACGAGTGCGGCTTATACACGAGTTTTTACGGTAACTTTGAAATTGCAAATGCATTTTTATTAATTTGACCTTATCAAATTCAAATATATGCTACATGTGTTCCTCAAACACAAGTTTCTAAAGTCATGTTTTAATAAATTGACCAAGAGAGGCATTATGTCAATTTATTGGGTCGTGCATTTCTCATTTATGCACTGTAGGTGTAAGACACTGTAGTTGTGAGACACTGTAGTTTCAGGTAGCATAACTATTAGGTCATTTTTGAGGTTGTGGCTCATTGTATACCATTCCTATCGTTAGGAACTAGCGACATAATGCATCAGAGGATGCACTGTACAATAAAATGTCTAAGCGCATTTTTCCTTTACGCTGCCTTTCTCCTGTGTACATGTATTGCTGTAGTCCGGGTCAGCTGCGACTGGAGTTCATAAGCTATCTCCAATCATGACGCTTTCACGTCGATCGCCAACAAAATACCGCACCGCGCAACTCGAAGCTGATATTCTAAACAGGTCTTTTGTATTCGCTTTCTGAGCTTGGAAGACCAATAGAGCACTTCAAAGAACCTCGTCTTTCTGTAATTCCCATAAATTGCTTCTGAAGCAACAGCTAACACACCTCAATAATGGTCCGCCATATTGAGACAAGACTGCCGTCAAGGCCCTGGATCAAGATGCTTAGCTGCTGAACCAATCAGAGCATGCATATTTTCATGGTGGTAAACGCTGCTGGTCGTGCAGCGACAAGCGGTGAATGAAAATCGATGTAAACTTCCAGGTGTGGTACAGTACGTACGTCGATTGAATCAAACGTTTTCGATGGCTTGGTGAGAAGCAAGGCCGTATAAATTAAAAAAAAGTTTTTATTTTGGAAGTCACAATCAAGATTCGTTTGGGAACCATTCAAAAGCGCGCAGTTCGAGGTGAGTACAACAACGACTTCCTTTGTTCACACACACTTTACGCTGCAGCTTAAATTTAACTTAAAAGACAATTGAAAAAGGGCTGTGTGTTTATTTTGATGAACTTAAAAATTTTGCTGTGGAAAGGTCCTCAATAATATCACGACATAGTACAAAGTAAAATCAACTCGGGCGCTGCTTTATAGCTTGGTTTACGAACTTCATGCGAAAAGCTGGCTTACATTTGGCTTGCAAATCAAGCAGTCCCTCCTAGATTTTCCTTTAGTTTTTCAATGGATTCTGGTTTGAAAACTAGCAGAAACTGGAGCAAATGGGAACACACGTAAGGAATAGTATAAATTTTTCATTTTTGTATCAGGACATTTTAGAGTCAGGATTTCCGTGTTGATTTTGATTTGGTTTTGAGTACATGTTATAGCTAGATGCCCTCCTAGCTGTTCGTCTATTGTTTGGCATAATATATTTTGCGGAATTGGACCTAGAACAATTACCAATATAGACCTAGCCCTTTTTCTGCAAAGATTTCAACCTTGCTATATAAACTACATATACATCTCACTGGGTATTTTTATATTACAGATGCTGTGCAAGAGAAACCAAAATCAAGAGATAGCTAGATCAAAAGCAGCTAAGTCTTGATCATCATTGTTATTATGAAACAACATCTCGTCAGTCAGATCTTATTTTCTAAGTTTTGTTTCATGAAAATGAAGCTAACTACCACAATAACTAAAAGGAGACTCATGACTTCATTGTTAATTTTTTTGAATAAATAGTATAAGGTGCAAATTCAAAATACCTGTAGTATTTGCTGTGTGAGGGTTACTGTCAGTGTGCATTACAAAAGAGACCCATATTAGTATATACAACTTACCAAGATGTCCTGCACTTTTGATATTAATGATTATATCAAAAGTAGAATGCCTGCATGTTGCATAGTATACTTTATTATAATTAAAAACTACATACTTAGTAAGAAGTATACTTTTAAGTAACCAAAAGTACTGTAATTTAAGTATACCTCTATTAGTACAGTTTAAGTCTACTTTAAGTGTAAGTGAAATATACTCAACATCAATGAACCAAAAATGTTAAGATAAATTAAAACAGCATAGGCGTACTTCTACTGCTGATTAACTGCAGAATTCTTGTAAGAAAATTTTAATCTCTGTGCCTGGAATGTTCATCTATTGTACCAAGAAAAAAATTTTAATAGGCTGATGAAAACCCATTTCCTCATACTTGTCCAATACTCTGACAAATTTATGCACAGCTTTGTATTGAAATGCATTGCGTTGTATTGCATCGTTCTAGAATGCATTGTTGAACTCTTGTTATGGCCATATAATACAGTACAATGCTACACATAAAATTTGTTGGAGTATTGGACAACCCTCCATTTCATGAGCAGTCCTTATGCTCAATGCAGTTTCAGACTATAAATACAATGAATTGGCATTCCAAGTACAATCATTTTGAATACAAGGTTATTTTTTAGCAAACATTGACCTGTACAATAAATCCTTGCAGATGTTGATAAACAAACTAATCTTTGTTGTTAGCTACATATAATGTTAATTAACCCTTTACTCCCATGCTCTGAGAAGCAATTCTCTTAGCAACTGCCATATATTTGGTTTTAAGTTAGTTGGGAGAATTTATCAGAAGAATTTATAATGTCTGGGTTGATCATTTCTGTGATTCTCATTAACAGTTAGCCATACTGATAGTACATTGCACTGTTCTTGTATGGAGAAGTTCCATGCTGTTCACTTCTGGGAGGTAAAGGGTTAATAGAAATTAGAACTGTCAATTCCTTGTGGTTAGTGTATTTTTTAAGTGCAAAATCAGATCTGTGTAGTTTAAGCCTTTGTAAACAACAGTTACGTGCTCTTTGAAAAGTTAATATTTGTCATAACTTGTATTATAAGGGTTGAATAAAATAATGTGTTATCAAGTTAGGTGCTTTTTCAAATGGATGCTTAATATACTGAAAGGGAACATGACATCAGAGGGATTTGTAGAGATAAGAACCAATCAGAATACTTATACGAATTTCCTAGGATCCTGTACAAGATCCTACACATCTGCTAGGATCCTGTACAAGATCCTACACATTTCCTAGGATCTGCACAAGATCTTACACATTTGCTAGGATTCCGTGCGAGATCCTACACATTTGCTAGGATCCTGTGCAAGATACTACACATTTCCTAGGATTCTGTGCAAGATCCTACACATTTCCTAGGATCCTGTGCAAGATCCTACACATTTCCTAGGATCCTGTACAAGATCCTATACATTTCCTAGGATCCTGTGCAAGATCCTACGCATTTCCTAGGATCCTGTGCAAGATCCTACGCATTTCCTAGGATCCTGTACAAGATCCTACACATTTGCTAGGATCCTGGATAGGAACAGGATCTTGAACAGGATCCTGTAGGATCTTGTAGGATCCTACTGGATCCTAAGTAGGATCCTGTAGGATCCTACAAGATCCTAACAGAAAGACCTGTAGGATCCTGAAAGGATCTTAATCAAGATCCTATCAGGATCTTATTAGGATCCTATTTAGGAGCTGAAATTGCCAATGAGTCTCTTTCCTAACTCAATCCAGAAAAAAATCTTGGACATTTCACACAGCTTTTGAACTCTAAAATATAAGCAATGCAGGCTCTCAAATTAAAAGAAACCAAAACAGATTTATTTGTACCACTTGCTAAACTGCCTTCCAATGTAACACAAGAAAAGTTTATCTCCTTGGTCAACACTGTCCATGTTTGCTGTGTAAACATCGAAAATGCGCAGCTTCACAATTTCAATTTCTCTCCCCTTTTCTTTTTGCTGTACAGTGCGTGAAGCTTCTCCCAGAGAAACATTAGTGACAAGAAAAGCAACTCGTTTATCATGCCATTCAGTGAATACAATGTTTCTCTTTTGGGCCTGAACAAGTTTTCCAGGTCTGGTTAGCTTGTTTGATGCACAAGTTGGCGAGCCTTTACGGTTGCATCAAACAGTGGAACCAATTTTTGCATGGTGCAACATATTTTGTGAATTGCACAATATTTTGGTCCCATAGCTGAACTCATTTCTGACAGCCCAAAATTCAAGCAAATTGACAGACATTTCATTTTTATTTAATATCTCCAGATATTAACAGCAGTGATCAAAGATATACCTCATTTTAAAGCCTACAAAACAGGCTTTCCAAACATGTATATTTCTCATTCTAGTTGCCCATTATATTTCAAACAAAAAATTAGCATTTTTCCTAATTTACATAATGTACAGATACAATTTGCATATAAATCCCCATAAACTAAGGTGGCAGCCCATTGCTGAAAAAAGTTAAAAGCAAAATTTTTTCCTTCTTTATTTGGTATCATTTCTTTCAAATCTGCTTGAAAAGTAACAAATACAGAATTCAATACAATTTAATTTCTATAAGCCATTTTTACAAGCAAGAAATAGATAAACATTTGTTTTTCAAAATTTTCTGGAAGCTACATCCATATGGGGATGTCTATCAGAAAATGTCAAAATGATAGGAAAAACTCTCCTCCTCAACCCCTTTTCATGTTCTCAAGACAAAATCAAAAAAAATGTCATGTATCCGTCACTAAAGTATACAAGCTGAAATTCACTAAGTGATTGGATACGGTCATTTCCTTCCTGTGTGCCAAATTTGGAAGCAATAGGGAGTAGCACAATATTTTGGCAAATTATTTTTCTAAATAATGGGTCTAATTAGACCCTGCAGCTGTGAAATGAGTTAAGGAAAAAGAAAACAATTCTAAAATTTTAATCTCATTGTTCATTGCAATGTCCAAATATTTCACTGTAATCTTTCTGGCTATTTCCGTTTTGTACCGCCATGTTCAACAGTGTTGAATTTGTGAATGTTATCTATTGGCCGCTCTCTAGCTCCCTCAGGCCACAAGTTTCTTATGTGCAGTAGCTGTAATATGACTGGCTGAAATGTCTAAAACAATGGGAAACCTTTTGTTTAAAGTTTCTAGCATTACAGGAGGTTGAGAGGCCATGAAAATGAAGGCGGTTTCAGCGGCCAGTCCCAGGCAGCTTGGGAATAATGGCACATTTCTAAGCAGCTGGTTACAGCCAGCTTGGAAGTGAGAGTGAAACACAGCCTTATGGCAGTGGATGGATAAAAAATGGAGTTTGCTGAATCAAGCAAATACAGAGATCCTCACAAACAGGTATAGGGGTACAAACCTGCATGGCTCGACTAATTTCTTCTCGGTCTGCCAAAATATCAGCCAGGTTCTTGGTTCCGAGGAAATTTCGCAAGGTTGTCTGAGCCAGCAGACGTGTTGACTGGTCAGCTTTCTCAACATTGGTGACAGACATTGTTGGGTCATTTATTTTGAAGTACACCACAGCATCAACTGCAACTGTCACACTGTCCTTGGTCAAGATCTACAGAAGCAAGGTATCATAATTAAGTAATGGTCCGGCTAAGAAGCAGGCAGAAAAACAATAGTGCTCAGCAATAGTGTCAGTTAATTTTATGGTGCTAATTGGCGCATAGAACAAAGGCCAAATTTGGCCGAGAGACAGAAAATAAGGATATGGAAAAGGCAAGGTCTTAAAATTACGTTTTTTTTAAATTTTTCATTGTTTTTTTTTCGGGGTTTTCTTGGTATTAGCCAATGAGATGAGGTGATTTAAATGGAATTAACAATTAACTGTTCGTACCTTTTTAAAGAGTTTTGCCGTACACCTGCCTACCTTTTAGCCAGATCATTACTTAATGATAATACAAGTTCGAGTTCTCTATGAATGAATAGTCAACAAGGCGCAATTTACATGACTTTG
Organism: Ricordea florida; assembly: GCA_949710005.1. NCBI lineage: Eukaryota > Metazoa > Cnidaria > Anthozoa > Corallimorpharia > Ricordeidae > Ricordea > Ricordea florida. Next base: position 14,789,985 of record OX453281.1, read on the forward strand.
ATTGTAACTCATGGAAAACAGAGACAAAAAGTCTAATTGTTTTACTAGAATCCAACTAAAATACTACTGTCAATCTAATACCAATATTAATTTTACTGATTTCATAACTAACAAAGTACATTTTCTTCTTCTCAAAGCTTCTTACCATTTACCTCAGTAGTGAGTACGTTAACAAATCAGATTGCAGCAATCATGTAAGTGTATGAGTTGGTTTCTACAAAATAATATTTGCTTTTTTTCCCCAGAGTAATGGCAGAGTAACTACTGTAACAATGCAATCCCATGGGACCACAACACAGTCCAGATCTTCTGGTCAGTCCACAGTGACAGTAACAAATGCATTTAAATTGTCTCGTGTTATTTTAATAAAGGGACCTTCCAGCCAGCAAATAACTCACTGTATTATACACACTGTAAATAGTTCATTGCTGTCAGTCAGCCTTCCCTTTAAAGGCAATCTATATCCATATTGAATTCAAGCATCTCACTACTTCTAACTTTGCAAAAACAAACAACTTACTCAGTTTCGTTTTCTGTTATGGCAGAAAGGAATAGACTGTAAAACAGATGAAGAGCTATAGTAATCTTAGGAGAAAGGGAGTCTAAAAATTTTGGACCTCAATAGAAAATGGATCTTCGATCTGCAGGCTTGTATTTATGGGGTCCCTTCCTCTCTTATTCAAACTACTGTACTACCAATATCATAGATACCATAAACATCAATTACTTTCAACTCGTAATCTTAGGCAAAAGAGATTAGTTTGCCAGAAAAGTAACAATGATCAGTCCTACCAGTCTAATAAACAATGATCATGGGTTGTCATAGCACTAATAAATTATCATGACACTCAACGATCAAATAAGAATTACAGCCATTTAACACAGTAAAAATCTGTGTTCAAACACACTACATGTGACTGGCACAGGATTTCATACACTTATGCTTTTCTGTTAAACAGGTAAAAATCAACGGTTTGAAAACAGACAGTAAACAGGTAATGAAGGTGTTTAAATGGTTTGTATATCCGTTTAAACAGTACAGCAAAGTCCAAAAACGGATTCAGTAGACTGTTAAACAGCTGAGCAAAAAATTAACGGATGGCTTGAAACATTAAACAGCTCAACAGGATCTGGAAAAGGATATATCGTAACATTAAATGGATGAAGTCAGACTAAAGGATGGTGGGAAGCCACATAACGATCAGAAACCCTTGCAAATAATTATAAGAATTGTTCTTGCTGAACACCAACTTCTCGTACTAATACTTTTCGACTAACACCGATAGAAAACGGAGTGAATTTCTATCCTGCAATTAAACTCTCTACTAGCGAGTGAAGCAAGCCAGGAGTCTCGCGCTGGAGAGAATTCAATGCGTTTCTTGCCTTGATCGAAATAAATTTGCACAATACGAAACAAATCTCGCTTGACTCTCGCTTGTATTGCTGAACATTCGTAAACTAATCGCATCCTTCTCCCAACAAAGAAAACCAAAAACTTGAAATGAAATTGTAAGTTCTTGACAACTTTATACATCAATAATTCAAAAAGGAGAAGTACAGTGGACTCAAGTGAACAGTCAAATTCGACAACAAAGTACATCACCTTGCTCGCTTCTTTGACAAAGTGGAGTCTTAGCTACTGTCACGCTTAATGATGGTCATCAGGCAGCCACTAAAGATGAAAAATGGCTGTAAACTTAGCAAACTGAACTTGGGCAATTCTGGTAGCTCCACGGTTGAAAGATAGGTATGTCAGAATGATGTTTTCAGACACCTTTGGCCTTTGGTGATTTAGGACAGCACCACTTTCCGTGGTAGTTTAAGTAAAGAGTCACCAAATGTTATGGATCGTTTATAAGAGGAAGATCACTCCACAAACATAACCAAAGCCTGCTGTGAGGCAACTCGTGAATGGTGAGATAGAGAAGCTGTTGTCAAGGTTGTGGATGCCGGTGAAGATAAGTTCACAAGGAATGTTTTCAGGTTTTCAATTGGTAGGGCTTATAGTTGAGGAATGAGAAGATGAGACATGCACACAGGTTTTTGAGTGAACCAATGCTGAGTGTTTAGAGAAATAACACCCCTATCAGTATGCCTCTTTTTTCATAGCTCTCGAAGTGCTGCAAATAATAAATATTTAATATTTCAAACAAAGTAAGTATAACCCAACCATTTACTTCATTCTGTGTCAAGGTTCACTTGAATACTTACATTTGTATATACGCGTGCGCCAAAATATTTCAAGGAGGTCTGGGTTTGGAGACAACACGACAAGCTTATTGTGGTTTATTGAATCGAACGAACGGCATTCAATTAACGGTTACAACCTTCCATTTCCTTTGTTTTACAAATTATCATGGATCCTCATCCATCTATCAGTATCAGGAGATAAACCTCGCATTTAGAGCTGTTTTCGTGTTTCAAGTTTACAACTTCTGTTCTTTTTCTGTTACGCATCACAGTAATGTAAGTACTTCATTTTTCCTCCTGGGTTGTCTGACGAATTCTTCTCGGGCAACTAGCCCTTTATTTTTCCTAAAAAATGGTTGCCCAAATGAAGTTTTAGTTGTCTTGGGCAACCAGGCAACCGCTAATTTCGAGCACTGATTTTTTTTCGCTTGACGTGATTGTGTTTCAGTACCTGCAGTTGTTGCTTGCAACTTGCTAACTTTCCTTCTACTTTTCACTTTAGCATTCCTGTTGATTTCCCTTCTGTGTTCTGGGTTGTGCATAAACAAAAGCTTCGATGAACTTTGAACACTCTTCTTCAGAAATGATTTGGCAGCATTTCGAAATATTGTCTTTCCACATAGTTTGATTATTAATTTTTCATGTAGGGAATTCTGGAAGGTTCACTTTCATGCCTTCCTCTAAAACGCAAGGTAGAAACATACCTTACCCGTGATCTCCTACACTTCATTCCATTTGAATGCAACTCATCAGCGCTTCCCTTACCAAAGCTGGTGATATGGGACATATGTGGCCCAAGTATGGAAAATACATGGGATGATCTATGGTTCATATATGATATTTCTATGGCCTTGATATGGGCTATTGCCTTCCATATCAAACCCATACATGGTCACTGTTTCTTCTCAAGAGACATTATATTGTCTACTTCTATGGGAATGCTACGTATTTCGTAAAGTTCCATACATTCCCCATATGATTTGTATGGAAACTGCATGGGACTACCCCATAGCAAAACCATATGATCCTGTTTTGTGTCTATGGGATTTCTATGTATTTCGCAAAGTTCCATAGAACTTCCATAGCATTTTGGTATTGTTATTTGATATGGGAATGCTATGGGCCCTTTTTATTTTTCAGTTCCGTACCAAATCCATATGTTCCAGGAATTACTATTATTACTATGGGAAATCTATGGTACACTGAAAAAAGAAAATGTACCCATATTAAACCCATAGCTTGGTTCCCATGCACTGGAGAAACCCATAGGATTCCCATTTAGCTTAGAAATAAGCTCTCTGATCATGTTGGCAGCACAGGGGAGCTGAGAATGCCCCTGCTGCTATCCTTTCCCCCTGCGTTTTTTTAAGAAAACGTTAACTCACACTTTGAACATAATTTCATCAGTTTAATTGTAAGGTGACCAAGCCATTGTTTGGAATTCTTCACACATCTTTGTCTTATCTAGTGATCATGCAGTTAAATTTCCAAGAATCTCTCTCAAATTGCATAATAAAAACAGCTAGCAGCTTGACAACTTAACTTTATAAGTCAACACTATTACATTAAATCATTCTTGAAAACTGACAAGTAAAAGAAATGTAAAAAAAGAGAACACTATTAAAAATATGTACATGTAGATGATAAAACCCTCCTGGGTAAAATGTAGCTTAAGAATATGAAAATCTGTTAACTGTCCATATTTACTCATGTCTGAAAGCTCGAATTCGTGAAGGTCTTCTTGCCTCCATGCATTTCATATTAATTTTCTGAACCACACTGCTTGGAAGTGGCGAGTCCCTAGAAAAAGAAAAGAAAACACCTGCAGTTAAAGGTCTGTCGTGTTGTAATCTTTTTTGTTAGAAACTCCTTCTATGTCAACAATGACTGAATGTAACATTCTGGTGTCACAGCACCAAAATGTTACAAAGTTAATACAAGGGTTTGCTTTTGTTCTTCATAGCATACAAGGTACCAAATGATTTAACCAAGTCTTTTAATATTCATTGCAAGCAAATTATGATTCAATGGTGTGAATTAAACTTTTGCCCACATGGTAACATAAAAAGGTTTTTAGGAAGTCTACCTGCATTTCCTCAGCATAATTATTAACTGGAAAGTGTTTCATGTGTTTGCATGCATGCAGCTAACAGTTAAAAAAGTGAAGATCAGTCATTCGCATGTATTAAAGTGTCTCTAGCATTTCATCAGTCTAAGTAAATTGCCAGTACACTGGTTGGTAATAACTTTTGCCAAAACTTTTGACAAAACTAGACTGTTCGTGCAATATAGACTTTCTGTAACTTCTTGCTTTGTCAAAGAGTGACGAGTAGCACCTGGATCGTGCTTGAATAACTTGCATGTATTGTTTTAGTCAAGTAAGATCGTGTGCTTAAACGGCTTTTACTGGTTAGTATAGTGTAAGTCCATCAAATAAACACTGGAATCTTCGTTTGTTGATGACAGAAAATGATCGTTTATGTCTGAGAAACAAAAGCTAAAGTTTATAAATGCATACATGCGAATCCCATGTCCACATGCTTTTCAATGTACTGAGAACAACTTACCTTCTCTGAGATGTGCTGGGATGCTTCTCTTTCTTGAGTTTCGTACCGACATTGTGGGTTTTCCTTTCCTCTTATATTTCCGTCCATCTCTTTTAAAGAAAGTACTTCTTCTGTGAAAGGCACAGGAAAAACAATCGCTTATCGAGCTTGATGAATATCCATGCTGGAATCTATGAAGAAAGTGACAGATTTGAAAGGGACGCGCTTGGCTTGATGCAGTCACGTTATTGGTTGACAAAAGACCATGTGATCCTTTGCTGAAAGGCGACAAAGGATCGCGGGCTCAAACGCCTCACAAACAAACATGGCCGACGAATGTTCAGGCGATGGTATTCGAAAACAAAGAGGGCGCTATAGACAATTTCTGCGTCATTCTAATCCTTATAAGTTTGCAGCAGCAAGGACGCGAAAAACAGGCAGAAGTAGCCTCCATAAAACGGGTCGATCACGAACCGTTTCTCAAAATGGCTCCGACAGAACTGAGTGCGTGTTCAGTGTTGCAGAGGAGCCCACAGTATTCGAGCCGTTCACAAGTGAGCTTACCAACTTGCCAGATGATGAGAAGAGCTGTCGTGAATAAGTTCAGGAAACAGACAACACTTTAAGTGATGATTTCTGCTGCTTTGAGGTAGAGCAAGACGAAGATGAAATAAGTCAGTTCGAATTTGAAGAGACACATGATGCCGTGACGTTGGGTATGCAGCACATTTCCCAAATCATTTTGAAAAAGATTGATTTCATCAAAAATAATTGAGTCAGCAAAGCTTTAAGTAATTTTAAGTAAAGTTCTGCCCTCCAAATGAAATTGTTGTTTCCCATTTGATTGAGACTCTAACAAGTTTGTGCTGGGTTCAGTAGTTTAACATGACATGTTAGTAAATAAAAAGTACTTCAATTATTATGGTTTGTGTAATTTATTATATAAAGCCCTTTTAATTTTTGATGGTCAACACTTCTTGTTTTTGCTCTCTCAAGTAATAATAGACACATGATGTGTTTACTGCAGAGGACTGGTCATCATAAGTTGGGCCCAGTATTCACAGTCATAATGATTGCAGTCTTATTGTTTCAGATTCCTTTAAGGCCATCCCCAGCATAACTTATAGCTTCCACGTAATGCAAATTATATAGCATGTAACAAGAGGCTGTTTGAAATGGAAAATGATATTTTTCTGAGGTGTCAATTATGGGTGCTTCTTGCCACTGGAATTTTGTAACCAGCCCATAGAATATCCATAGCAAGTGATATTTGGAAAGTTGCTGGGTGATAAAAACTGAATAAAATATAAAGACTTTTCTGCCCCATAGAGGTTCCATATAAATTCAAATGGAAAACCTATGGAACTTGCAGCAGTGTTTTATTTGCTGGTATGGATAACCTATGGAGCATTACAATGTGTATGTTGTAGTTCAATTTTATCCTTGGTTCAAATTTTATTTTCTTTTGTTTCAAACTCATTATCATACATTACCATACCAGAAAACAAAAGAAAAGAAAATTTGAACCAAGGAAAAAAATTGAACTACAACATGTACATCCCATATCACTTCCATAGATGAGGTGGAGCAAGCAAATGTCTCATTTCTATGGAATACATATGGGCATCTTAGTTCCATAGTTCCCCCATACAGTGGATGGCATAGTCTTTCCTTCCCATGCATTTTCCATAGCTTGAAATTTGACAAAAATAGGGCCCATATCAGTTCCATACCATTATCCAACCTTCCCATACCATTTCCACATATGGGTCAGCTATAGCCCAACATTTGCCATATCATTCCCATATTTTTGCTTTGGTAAGGGTTGTTAAATTATCAGTTGGTGCGTTACGTGGTGACCCATGGTCCGTACATTCAATTCCGTTTGCTGCAAGCTGTTCATTCACAGAATTATTCTCCCATGTCTGTTCATGTTTGCCACAGATCTTTCATAGCTCACTGTAGATTTGTTTGGATTTTTCATAGATTTGTTTACCTTTGAGGTTGATTTATTTGTCTTTGGCGTTGATTTGTTTGTCTTAAGCGTAGATTTGGCTGTCTCGTTCGTATTTCTTTACACTTGGCGAATATTTGTACATAAATGAAGTTAAGTTGGTCGTGCCTGTAAACTTGTTCGTGTCTGCACAGTATTTGGAGTACATTTGCTCGTATTTAGCGTAAATTTGTTCATATTTCATGTGGATTCATGAAGACTTTCTTGGAAGACAAAATGGAAGTCCATTCGCAATTGGAGCAGTTGCCAAACCATCTAGAGTACTCTTCAAGGTAAAGGAAATGCCAGCCATCTGAACAGATTCCTCCAGAATAAAAACCATCACCACAGAAAACCCATCGTTTCCGAAGTGGTCCTCTAGAACAAATTCGGTTACAAAATAACATTTCTCCATCATTTCTCAATGTGAAATGCTAAACGGATGCAAGTTATCGTTAAATGGATAGACTAAACGTTTAAACAGTTGGGCCACATTGTTAAATGGATGGAAATGTTCTTAAATGGATATGTTAACCGCTTAGATATTTAGTCGAAAACGTTAAACGGATGAAAAAAGCGCTTAAACGCTTTGATGATCAGTTTTGGACAGATGGTAAATGGATTGTTCCATTAAACAGTAAAGCGTGCGAAATCTCGTGCCCGGTCACACATTGTAACTGCCATCACCTAATATATAGCTTTATGTCACTGAAGTGGGTATAGCTGATGACTGAATTTGTCCACCAATAAAGCCCCTGAATAGAGCAGTCTGAGGTTAACTAGTATCATGTGCTGTTATAGGGTGTGCCACCAGCTAATGACAGTTTTGACCACTAGAAATCACGTTGGTTTTGAGAATACAGTGAAGATGGGAAGTCAGGGGCGGATCCAGGATTTTACATGAGTGATTTGCAGCACCTTAACTAAGGGGGTTTGGGGGCATGCTCCCCCAAGGAAATTTGAAATTGAGTGCTCCCAGAATGCAATTTTCCTGCATTCTGAGAGCACTTTAAGCCATTCAGACACATTAACAGTACCTCCTCAGAAAGGCAAAATTCTGTACAAAAAAATCAATTCTGTGTATTTACACAGACAAACCAGAATAACAATTTTTTTTGTCCAGAAATTTGCCTTTCTGTTGTCTAAGGAGTCTAGCATGTCAATTAAGATTGAGGGCTGCCTTTGAAAATGTAGTAGATCTGCTGCCTGGATTGCTGTCTTGGATGCTTGTAGGGGTGCCAACAGCCTTTTAGATCAGTGTATAAATTGATGTGGTCCAATGAGCTCAGACTGAGAGAATATGTGAAAACCATTTAAGCTTATCAAATACCCAGTGTCAGTGGAAAAATAACTCTAAAAACTATTGAAGAATGACTTTTTTGTCCAGATATAAGTATTAATACAATTTAATCTTTGATAGCTGCTCCTGTTGTTCCATCCTCACAAAGGTAGAATCCTACAAACTCTTCTCTGACTGTTTTGGTCGAATCGAGAAATCTGATCACCACTGAAAGGTTTTCTTTATTTGATATGTCAGCTGCTTCGTCAGGCATAATAGAAAAATATTTGCTGTCCCTGATTTCCTGTGACAAATTATTCACTATGATAGCACCCACAGTTGCAATCATCTCATTTTGAATGGTTTTAGAAATATAAGTCGCATTTCTGGGAGCGGTTTCCAGGTGATGTTTTAGTGTTTGGTCGCCGCTGTCAATTCGAAATTCTAACAGTGCATGGAAATTACCGGAAAGACTGCCATTTCCTCGATCATCATCTCGTGTACCTCTGAGGGCTATGTTGTTTTTCCGCAGAAAATTGTTTTAAAAAGGGATTTCAGAATTTCGCGATTTCTATTGATTTGCGGTTGAAGTAAATTGTTGATCTGCTGATCAGTTGGAACCGCTTCTCTTCTCATGTTTCTCAGAAAATTCTCCATTGCGATCACTGCAAAATTATGCATCTCACATTTCCCGCTGGCGTGTTTGGTAAAACGTGAAACGACCGATGTCCAAAGTGTGAGTGGAGACTTGAACAATTTGTCTAGTTTATTCGTATTTCGCCCACACTGGACTCCAAAACAAACACACGGTAAACAAAATGCACCATCGACATATTTAGAGTATGCTAGCCAGGGAAATCTTTTCAGCCAGCTCCACACAAAATGACGGCTAGAATTCGAACATTCCACTGACGCTGGGAAATCAAATAGCTCACCTGGTTTCCACACATTCTCTATGAACTTGAACTTGTCCTGGTCCGAATATGAGTTGATTTCCTTGAAAACCAAGCCAACATCATACTGTGAACAGTCCTCCTTCCGACAAACTGGATCGCCTCGAACCATCATTTCTAATTAAAATTTCCCTTGTCTTCCTCCGTCGCAAGTTACTTTAACAATGAACTCTGATCGGAGCAAGAACAAACGAGGGACTTTCAGGGAGAGGCTTCCCTTTATATACGATTGTCAGTAGTTTGCACGGTAGTTTGCGTCCTGGATAGCCAATCACAATCGAGTTTGAGTAGTTCGCAAGACAATGCGAGTGATTCTAGCCAATAGAGGAGGGTTTTGAGTGATTTGTGGAAAGATCGATAAACTAACCACTCCCACCCACTGCGTACAAATTTTGTCCGGTCGTGCCTACGAATTTTTTCGTGTTGTTCTCCGAAGTCTCGACAAAGGGCGAAAGCGCACGAACGGAGATTCGTCAAATTCGTTCGGAAAGGACTGGGTTTGCTGTGTAATCGACGGTATAACGAGATTCGACGATTTTTTTCTTTGTTTTATTTCATAATAAACACTGCAACAAGAAGGATAATTGATTTCTTGAGCTTCAAGAAACAACCTGAGAAGTAACAAACCCAGGTTTGGAAACATTTGAGTGATTTCTGGAAATCACTTGAACTACTCTGGATCCGCCCCTGGAAGTTGTAACTGTTGTATTTCTTTTGCTACTTGTGTCCTGGAAAGGGAAAACAGACACTAACGCTTTTTTGTTAAACGGGCAAGAAAAACGGATGGTGAATGGTTAAACGGTTAACACAAGCGTTTAAACGGATTCTCTTTCCATATAAACAGATAACCAACGAATAACGGTTGGGCAAAGTCCAAAATCGGATTGAGCAGAACGTTAAACAGTTGCAACAATTTTTAAATGGAAAGCAAAGAACGTTAAACGGTTGAACAAAATTGTTAAATGGGGAGCTCAAAATGTTAAACGGTTAGGCAAAATCCGGTTTGTTATCTAAAAATTAACTGTTTCGAAAACCTGGCTAGTAAGAAATGTAAACAGAAATCTGACTCGTTTCGATTTCATTCGGTGCAATCTGCAATCGATTGTTTATGAATACATTTCTGGTTTGAATCAGTTTAATATACAACAATACTGGAATATTTCGAATGAAAATGTAGCGGATTTGTTTTAAGTTTATTAATTTTTATTTCAAGAAAAAATACATATAACACTTGCACTGGAGTAGATAAAAAGGAAAATAATGGTAATTATGAACAGTTGCACGTGAAGCCACAAATTTCCATAATTATTGTAACGCTGTGTGAGCCAGTCAAGGCTTTCAAATCACCAAGTGACAGGCAGTCCAATATTTTTTCAAATTCTGTAAAACCGAACGCTTTAACCGATTCAAGCTACACTATTTCGATTAAGAATCTAAATGAACTACTAAATAACTGGCCCATCACAATTTTAAAAACATGAAAGTAAAATGTATAGAAAGCACATGAACGTGTGCACGACATAGTCACATTTCTAATTCGTTCGTGACACCTTTATCTTTATTAGGGAAAAGCTTTTTCGTTGCTTTTCGGATTTATCTCAAACTCTTTCATTTTAAAAAATCTACTCAAGAAGCCAGACTCTGTGCAAAGTTATAAACGAATACTGACTATTGCATTAATTATCCCATCATGATCACACGAGCTGTTTATGTTTGCTATTGGAGTATTTTCGAATTAGTTCTTCAGGCGTGTTTTGAGTTGGCAAATTTTTTCCATGTATGCACAGTCAAAAAAGTTATCAGTCCGTTGTTATTGAGGCTAATGTAGTCTACACTTTTTGAACTAAAGTACTGAGTACCAGGGAAATGTAAGGTTTGAGATGTACAGGTAAAAAGAAACAACTTGTCACGCGATTATAAACCGCCAATTTCACAACTTCGGTATTGCGTGCATTAATAATTGTAGCCAAGAAATGTGACCGGGCACGGGATTTCGTACACTAACGCTTTACCGTTTAACGGAACAATCCGTTTACTATCCGTTTAAAACAGATCATTAAAGCGTTTAAGCTCTTTGCTCATCCGTTTAACGTTTGACAAAACGTTTAACGTTTTAACCTAGCTGTTTAAAAAAATTGGCATCCGTTTAACAATTTGGCCCAGCCGTTTAAACGGTTAGCGTATCCGTTTAACGATAACTTGCATCCGTTTAATGTTTTTGACAAGCAAGTGAGTAAAGAAGAAAACAGTCCTGAGATACTATCGATCATGCTGCGATCGAGCGACTTTGTTGCTCTTCGCATGGACTTACACTTTTCAACTCCCTGGTATTCGATTAGAAGAATTCTCAATCGAGATATTGAACCACGAGAACTCGCATCAATAATAGCATTATTGATTCTGCTACTTCTAAAAGACTTGAAACATGTCGCTCGATTCTTTTTTAACCCATTTAAGTCATTGACTACCTGCCGTTTTTACGTTTTCAGAGTGATTTTCCACCTATAAACATTCCATAGCATTTCGTGACTCTTTATTTGAAACTACCACGGAAAGTGGTGCTGTCCTAAAGCACTGAAGGCTGAAGGTTTCTGAAAACGTCATTCTGTCGTCCATTCTGTAAACAGTGGAGCTACAAGAATGGCCCAAGTTCGGTTTGTTGGCGATTTGTGCTAAGTTTACAGCCATATTTCATCTGTAATGGCTGCCTGATGAGCATCATTAAGCGTGACGGTAGCTAAGAGTCCACTTTCTCAAAGAAGCGAGCAAGGTGATGTTCTTTGTTGTCGAATTTGGCTTGTTACTCGAGTCTACTGTACTTCTCGTGTTTGAATTATTGATGTAATAAAGTTGTCAAGACCTTGCAATTTGATTTCAACTTTTTGGTTTTCTTTGTTAATTACAAGAGAGTAATTTAATTCGTTTTCTATCGGTGTCCGGCGAAAAGTATTAGTATGAAACGTCGGTGTTCCGCCGGATCAAATCTTATAATTATTCGCAACGGTTTCTGATCGGTACGTGGCTTACCGCATTCTTTAGCCCCACTTCATCCGTTTAACGTTTCGATCTATCCGTTTAATGATTCTGTTTACCGTTTAACGTTTCAAGCCATCCGTTTATATTTTTTCTCAGCCGTTTAACGGTTTACCGAATCCGTTTTTGGACTTTGCTCTACCGTTTAAACGGATAGGGGAACCGTTTATACACTTTCATTACCCGTTTACTATCCGTTTACAAACCGTTTATTTTTACCCGTTTAACGGAAAAGCGTTACTGTACGAAATCCCGTGCCCGGTCACAAATACTCCTTGCTTCTCGAAACATTTTATTACAAACTACACATATCAAAGCAAGGTATTTTTATGGGTTCAATCATCTTAATACACGCTTTAGAGCCGGAGAGATACCTTTTCACTAACGCTGTGTCTATATGACCCGACTAGTTGCTCAAGGTTTTCTAATCACTAAAATTAATGACCTGCAGTCTGATGGCTTTGACCGATTCTATCCATCAATTACGAAATTGTTAAATTTGTCAATCGCAACCAACGAGTTTCCTAACATCTGGAAATGCGCTTAAGGGCCTGTTCACATGGAGGTGGGGGACCCCGGGTAGGTGAGGTACCTCACCTCGGTGAGGTTACCAATCTTTTCATACAATCTCTCTTTTTTTCTTGATTGCGTTCACATGCGAGGTGGGGTACCCCAGCTAGGCGGGTAACCCGGCTAGCCAGGCCGGGTAACCCGCCTAGATGGGGTGAGTTTTCTCCATGTGAAAGCTCAAGAGTGGGGTAACCCGCCTAGCCGGGGTAATAAAATCCAAATTGCGCAAAGCCCGCCAAAAAAACATGGCTGCCAACCACTACCAGCGTGGCGAGTTCTTTCGACGACATAAACTCAAACAACTCGAAAACCCTGAACTTGACAGTGTCCGCGACAATTTGGAAACCGATAGCGGAAAATTGCGTTTCCCACTGTTTTGTCCCCATCTTTGTTTATGTGCATACTTTGTCACTGCACGATAGCATTTTAAACCTCACCCCACCTCGCCGGGTTGCATGTGAAGACAAGTTTTCTTCACCACGGGTACGTGGGGTACCTCACCTACCCGGGGTCCCCCACCTCCATGTGAACAGGCCCTAAGTCACAGCACTTTTCAAAGCCGGTAATTGTACCAGCCCGTCTAATTATCGCCCTATTTCTATTTTACCAACTCTCAGTAAAGTCCTAGAGAGGGCTGTGCATCATCAATTTTATCAATATCTTAACCAACATAACTTACTCAACGAAAAGCAATTCGGTTTTCGGCCTAAACATTCAACAGTTAATGCTGTTTCTAGTTTTGCCAATGAAATTTTATTAAATATGGAAAGGGGTAAACTGTGTGGAGCCGTATTCTTGGACCTGTCCAAGGCCTTTGATACGGTCGACCACACAATTTTGTTACGAAAGTTGTCGTCTTTTGGGGTAACTTCTGACACGGCTAAATGGTTCGAGTCATATCTTAATGGACGAGATCAATGTACATCTTGCCAGCCGGAACTGTCCGATTTGTTACCTGTTACACATGGCGTACCTCAAGGCAGCATACTGGGCCCTTTGTTATTTCTTATATATATAAACGATTTGCCCACTGTCATCAGGCACTCGGAGGTAGCCCTATATGCTGATGACGCAGTGCTTTATTGCTATGACTCAAACCCAGCTGGTCTAGAGTGCACCCTAAATGCCGACTTGTATTCTATTGCGATCTGGTTAAATGATAACAAACGTACTCTTAATGTTGATAAGACCAAAACAATGCTTATTGGTAGCGATTCCAAGCTGCACAAGTTAAACAGTCTCTCGGTTTCTGTTCTTGATAATCAACTCGATAGTGTTAGAAGTTTAATTTAAATACCTAGGGGTTGTATTATCCTCTAACTTTACCTGGACTGAACATGTGGAACATGTGACATCTAAAGTGAACCAGAGACTAGGTCTTTTGCGTAGGATTAAGCATTTGTTGCCGTATAATGCACGCCTTCTTTATTACAATAGCCTTGTTCTTCCAATCTTTGATTATGCTGATCTGGTATGGGGCGATAAAGATAACGCTGTTTTAATGAACAACCTGCAGGTGTTGCAAAACAAGGCGGCAAAACTTGTTCTAAATAAACCATTGTATTCTTCTGCAACCGATGCCCTCAGCCAGCTTGGCTGGTTAAATTTAAATCAACGCAGGCACTTCCATCGCTGCTTGTATGTTTATAAATGTGTGAATGAAATTACATCTCACAAATTGGAATTATCTAGAAATAGCGATGTCCATAGATATAACACTCGCTCTAAAGATCATTTTAGACTCCCGACAGTAAAACGGAACTGGGGTAAACAGAGAACTTGTTATCATGCCTTTAAAGACTGGAATGCCTTGAACAGTGACTTGAAGAACTCTGACACCATATGTCAGTTTAAAAGTAATTTTTTTAAATCTATTAGTCTATAACATACTTTTGTATTTTTAATATATTTTTTAATTTGTGTATATATATTTATATATATATATTTTTAATAATAATTTAATGCTATTTTGGATCGGGACCTTTCTGTAGATCACCTACGGGTGAGAAAGCTTAATTCCCGTTAAAATATCATTACTAAATCTACGCTATTTTGATTAAGAATCTAAATTAACACAATTTTAAAAACATGCAAGTAAAATATTATACAGAAAGCATGCAGTTGTTTAAATAATGCCGATATAGTTTGTATTCCGTGGTTTTTAATGGTAAAACCGGCTGCCGGTCATGACAGATCTGCAAATCCAGTTCGCTGTTCTATTAGGGTTTCGATGCGCGGGACCAAATAATTCGTAACAGTTACAACCGAAGAAGTACTCGCCACAATAATTTTGTTGTGGAAATCTTTACCGTTTCTGTAATATTCCTATTGGAGAGCCTTACACCTTCTTTGAGTGCTTTGAAACTCCAAAAAATGTGTATGCTAGTATGATTCTTTAATCGGTAAGTTTCATACGTTGTGTTAAGACACGATACAGTTGCTTGTTTTCACAGACAAAGAGCTGGGTCATTTCATAGATAGGTTAGAGTCACTGCTGTGATAAAGCTAACCGTTTATAAACCTTTTGGCTAAAATGTTAAACGGATAAGAAAAGCGTTTAAACGTTTTGTCTAAAATGTTAAAGGATGCTAATTTATTTGAATGGATAAGGATATAAGGATATAAACCCTTTACTGAAATCGTTAAACCGTTACAAGATTGTTGTAATTGGATAATAAAAGCGTTTAAACGCCTTGTGCAATCCATTAAACAGATATAAACGGATGCTAAACGGTTATAAAGGGATTCTTCAGTTAAAGAGTTAGTGTCCATTTTCCCTTTCCAGGTCACATTTTTCAAAAAAAAAAATGACCATACCAGCTGGTCACAATGGTAGTCTCATTGGAAAAACCTGCAGATTCATTCTGCACTTAAGATAATTTATTATGTAAGCATGGCGATGTAATTTACAGAAACCCAAAACTAAACATTACTGGAAAGACATATTACTATTCTCTTACAGTACTGCCCAGAAGTATTGAACCATTTCTCGGGCGTGAAGCGCGAGAAAATCGACCGTGTCACTCGCGCTTGACACGCCTACACACTCGTGTCAAGCGCGAGTGCGTGTCAAATCTACACGCGCGTACAATGAAATTTGCATAAAACTTTACCCATGGGACTAAAAATCTACCTCATTAACTTCAGAACATGTGACAAAGGAGACAAAGAAGCCTAATTATAATGCATAGTCGATTTTGCGTCTGAACAACGTTGTAAGGAAAGCACCGTATTCTTTGAATGCATCGGGCAGATCTTTGACTTGCCACATCAGTCTCGGGTTTGTTTTGATCAGCGTATCGTTTAAGAAAAGTAACACAAGATTTTGGTATTTGTCATAAGGTTAATGGAATAAAGTCTTTCCTCACATGACTGTTCGTAGTAGGATTTGACGGCCGACTTCTCTTGCGTGAACAAACGTTATCGGAAACCTTCAAGTGGTGAGTTGTCTACAAGGAATGAAAAACTGAATACGAGGAATAAAAAACAATGTTATGAATGACTCTATACAAATTTCCGTAGATTCTCGGTTATAAGGTGCAGAATTTTTTCAGAAAAAATTGCTTTGTTCGCATGTTTTTAGACACCAAAAATATTCTGCTGAAACATTTTCGATTGTTAAACCTACCAAAAAACGTAAGAGGTCTACAAAAGAGACAAACATTCGTACGTGAACTTAATTCCGTTTATTAGTTTTTAAGAGAGCCATTTTTAACCAAGCACCAGGAGCGAGAGGAAAGGACCAAGAAACAAGACACACGGAATGAAGGACGCAAAACCAATATGGCTACCGACCACGTGATGTAAACAATTGAGAGCTGCTGTCCGTTAATGGTGCAATTCTTTCTGTGAATATTTCCACATTATGGATTCTAAAATTCCACATTCGCGAGCGATTTCTCTGTGCTACTACCTTCAACTTCGAGTTCATTGTACGTGTGACGTACGCAAGGTTTTTTCACGATGGGAAAATCCTTTTGAAATAGTTCTTGAACCCGTAGTTTAGGTTGCGTCTTACAACCAAATTTACCAATTTACCAAGAAACGCAAGTTGCACCTTTTACACTGTAAACAAGAACGATAAGAATTAAAATACAACGTGGAAAACAAACTTTTAATAACGTGTTTAATTAGGAACACAAAGCAATTTTAACAATCATTCTGCTCTCTTCGCTGGCCTCCTTATGAATTCATCAATTGCTTTTCGGCAGCCTGCCCAAGTGGATTCCTCATCTGCCAGAGGTACGGGGTAAAATAGCCCTACTGTTTTCCGCGCGACTCCATTAAAAAAGTGTATATCTTCTCTAGCATGTTGGAACTTTAAACTTAAATATCGAAACCTACCGGTATGACAATTAAAACTCATGCAAGTTCAAATCAGTTCCAACGAGCAGATTTCCTAAGTGGCCCGTTTCTTTTTCGAGGCTTTTAACACATTATGACTAAAGTTTTCATAGAGAACTTAATAAAGAGAGCCCATATCTTCACTCATAAAACATTCAATGGAAATCGAAAATAAGTGGTATGACAAAAGCTTTCTGTCGAAATTTCCGACGTTTGTTTTGCATAATTGCTACAACGGTTGTGCACTCGGTCATTACACTCTATCAAACCCAAGAAATCTTACTCAGAATAAAAGCTTCGACTGAGGATTGTACCAATGTTAGACTTTCTCGGACACTGTTGGTAAAATTGGAGTTAAAGCCTTCTGCAATGCATTTAATAGATGTTGAGTTCGCTGGTTGTTATTGTTGCGAAATTCTCCCAGTCTCCCAACAACTTTTTGCTTGAAGGGTTCCCCTCCAATGTTTTTTAAAGATTATTTTAAGGTTTTTAGAACAGTTCACAACACGAGAGGAAGTGGGCACAACTTGCTGCTCCCCAAAGTCAGAACTGAAACGGCAAGGAAGTCTTTTTATTTTAATGGATCTAAACTTTTTAATAATATTGCAAGCGAAATGAAGGATACTAAGTCAGTTCTGATTTTTAAAACTCGTATTTTGGAATTATATAGATCAAAAGTTTTTTAGTTACTTGTAATTTAGGCTAGTTTTAGATATATATATATATATTTTTATTTTATTATTATTATTATTATTTTTTTATTTTTTATTTTTTTCCAGGGCCCTCATTGATAGCAGCATTTTATGCTGAAGAGATAACCCTGGCTAAATAACATTTATTATTATTATTATTATTATTATTATTATTATTATTATTTTCCCTTGTTCCATCTCTTTCTCGTGAAGCACGACAAATCGTGTCCCAAAGAGAAAATAAAAATAAGGTTTGTTGTTAACTTTAACTTAAGAGATTTGCGAAAAAGATAGTTTATTTGATGCCGACAAGACGCTAGTGTAAGTGAAGCGCTCAATTTTATCGTATGCAAATTACTGTCACTCTGTTGTTTGTGAAGAACGCTTTGCTGTAGAAAACCAAGAAAAGCAGCAATTTCAAGGCTTTTCGGTGTCGAAGTACAATGTAGTCTACAGAACAAGGGGTGTTTTTTTATTTCTAGAAACACAACATCAATGAAATAACGGTAAAAAGAGTCACTCGCGCTTCACTCGCGCTTGGCAATTCATTGCTTCCCTGTTGGGAATACTATTTCCGGATTGAATAACAAAGGAAAAGTTAATTGCGTGTCAACTGCGCGTCGTTTCACACGCGGCAAAATTCACTAACGAGTTTCTTGCGCTTGACTCGTAAATAAAAAAATTCACTTCCGACCTACGCGCGAGTGGGTGCTTCAATACTTCTGGGCGGTACCCTACCTGACAAAACCAAGAAACCCAAAAGCAACAATGGTGAATTTTGCTGTATGAAACAATACTACTCAGTAAATCACCCAGCTCATTCACTTTGTTTCAACTGACTAGACGAGGATTGTTCTTGGAAAAGCTGCGGACCAAGGACCGCATACTTTACTTGTCTCTCAATTGTACTTCGTGGAACAAGCAAATGAAATAAGATATCATTTAGGGAGCAGAAATTTGCTCTGTCCAAACAAACTTTCATTCGAAATATCACTAGGTGTCGTGAAATTTTGCTGTGAAATTTGGTTGGTGGTTGCAAATTTTCGAAACCTCGTAAACAATGGACACAAAGAAACGTTGTTCATTTTTGGCAAGATGTGCGAAATTTGAAAAAATTTCTCAAATTTTGTTTGCATTACTTTTGTATAATACTGTAGTTTTACACCAAGCCCTATTATATGAGTTCACTGTATATAACAACCACATGTCAAGTGCTCTACCTCTTGTGGTGGAACATCAAAGGACACTGTTCTTAAGTCAACTTTCTGGTAAGAATCAATACAGGGCAAAATGAAGAACAATCCTGGTAAAAGAAAAAGTACACACAAATGCTCAGTCCAGTAGCCCTGGATTGCACACTTAGTAGAGTGTCTTGTAATTCACATTTCTTCATCTCCTCACTCACTCATTTAGTCCTATTATTAAAGTTTGTGCTAATATTTTTCTCCCCACACAACACTTTTTCTATGACATAATTATCAGCAGATTTGAACACATTTTCAGTCAGATTGTAGATCCCTCACATAAAAAAGGCAAACTTTCTGTATGCAATCATTGCAGTTATCCAAAAGACAGCCTGGAGAATAACAAAATTAATGTTTCTTTCTAATTACTGGCCTTTAGTTTCACTTTGTCTTAGTTTATCTTGTTCTAGTTCAAACCACTTTCTGGAGTATGTTAATGAAGTTTTCCCTGGAGTTTGACCTTCACCCTATTTTGACCTTCACCCTATTTTGCCCTCATGGCAATGGTACTGAGTAAGGGAACGCGTCCAAATATCGGCATCGGGTCATGCCGATGCCGATCAAATGGGTGCCGATTCTTTCCGATTCCATTTTCAATCGGTACCGATTTCATCGGTACCAACTGAAACGGAATCGGCAAGGGGTCGAAATTCTTCATCGGGCCAATTAACGTAATATCTGTCAGCGTTTATCAAGGGTTGAAAGGGTTGAAATAATCAGTCACGCTATGTTCAAATACTGAGTTTATGTTGGCAAAAGCAAAGCGTGAATGATTGTTTCTTCGATGCACAAACAGGCTGGGTAAGACCAACTGCTTATTGCCGCATGGTTTATGGTCATTTCGCTACAAAGTCGTTTCGCTACTAGTCGTTTCGCTGCATATCGAGGTCGTTTCGCTGCATATCGAGGTCGTTTCGCTACATTCAAAAGTCGATTCACTGCAAAGGACGGGTCGTTTCCATTTGTCAAAAACACTTGTTACTCACATGAAGTTTTGGAATGATTTCCGCACAGGTCCCTACTTCATTATGCATGCTGTAGTTCAATTGTCTTGGGAAGTGCGAGTGCAAACATTTCTTGTTTTCTGAGAATGAAACCATACAGGTACAGCATGCGTAATGAAGTAGGGACCTGTGTGGAAATCATTCCGAAGTTTTTTTTTTTATCACTGTTATTTTCACTCGGAAAGAGGACACATGTGACCTCTCACGCGAAAACGTTCCTTAGGAATGAACGCACGGCAAGCAAACGCACAGCAAGCGAACGGATGAGAAACGGATAGCCAAGCCATTCAAAACGGATGAAGAAAACTTTTGAACGGATGCAGTCAAACGGATACACGGATGAAGAAAATTTTTGAACGGATGCAGTCAAACGGATACACGGATGAAAAAAATTTTGGAATGGATGCAGTCAAACGGATACACGGATGTAGACAATTTTTGAATGGATACAGTCAAATGGATACATGCATGGCTGACGAAAATGTTTGTTTTTGCTTCTGTGTTTTCACTGCGCGCGATTTAATGTTATGAAGCAAAGGAAAGACTGTTTTGTTTAGAATTGTCTTGCGTAGCGAAATCAAGGTAAAGATATTCTGAAAGATTTCTTCGCTTATAATTATGCTTTTACTTCGCGAGACTGATAACGAAGGAAGAAAAGACCGCTATTGTTTAGAACTGTTTTGCGAAACAAATTAAATCGTGGAACAGAAACTCGGCCAGAATTTTTCCTTTGACTAGTTTTCTTCGAAGATCATTCTAATTGTTCTTTTTCTTGTCTCTTGCAAGAACAAAACAATGTCTGCCTCCCGCTCTCGACAAAAATTCTACTCATCATCCTGATTTCTTCTGCTATTCTTGAGAAGTCTAGAGTACAGTCATTTTGTGGGCCAAGTTGGGCGAGTGCGTTGCACACAGAAAGTTTGCAAACGCGCAGCGCGATACAACGAGTTATTTTTGCTATAACATTAAACACAGAACGGATCGAAATTCAACAGTTGTAATTGATAAATGGAGGGTATTTCGTTTCTAAATTAGAAGATGAACAGAGACATGAACAACTAACACGAGTTTGTGTTTACATGAACAGGCAGCGAGAGTCTATTCCCACGGGAGATACCAACCACCAAAAGCGTTTGAAAAGGTCAAACCGTGACTACCTTGTTCGAACTTGTTGAATATTAAAACTTAGTCTTAAATAAAATGTGTACCGAGAAACGAATGTACTGAAAGCCAAGATGGTTATTCAGCAGAACACGTACCGTGACAATTCACTCTAGGTTGGTGAACAAAATCGCTTGTATCAAATGATTTACATTTTTTGACAGGATTGTCGCGTGACTCCTGCCCGAGCGAACCGATTGACTTTGATGGCTCATCAGCTGTTCAACAGGATGACAATTATTTTTTCGAACAGATGACAATTTTTTTTTCGCACGGATAACCCAAGCCGTTCGAACGGATTCAAATTTTTTTCGCACGGATAGCCCAAGCCGTTCGAACGGATGACAATTTTTTTCGCACGGATAGCCCAAGCCGTTCGAACGGATTCAAATTTTTTTTGCACGGATAGCCTGAGCCGTTCGAACGGATGCAAATTTTTTTCGCATGGATAGCCCAAGCCGTTTGAACAGCTAATACACGGTATACGAACGGCTATCCGTGCGAAAACGGCAAACCGTAAGGAACGTTTTCGCATGAGATGTCACACATATTTAAAGAGAATGCAGAATCACTCGGTTTGGCTATTCCCAGCGCGGCAACTAAGCGCGTTCCGCAAACACTATTCAGTGAGAAGAAAAGCAAACTAACACACTAGTTCACCTCTGCATCTACAAGAACTGTCCGAATGAGACTTTTATTGATAATTGTCCACAAACAACAGGTTTCGTTTGGGCAATATCAACTCGAGAATACGGGTGAAATTACGCGCGCTATATGAAGAGTTTCAAAACACGACATTTCAGTCCGAAGCTTACATTTCATAAAACAATGTATATTTACTAGAAGTTTACAAGAATTACAAGAAGTTGCAGAGAAACAACCCATCCTTAGCAGCGAATCGACTTTTGTATGTAGCGAAATGACCTCGATATGCAGCGAAACGACTTTGTAGCGAAACAAACGTACACCTAAGCGATTACCGAATAGCCATGACGCAATCTTCGAACAAATTTTAACAGGCAAAAAAAACATCCACAAAAGTATTGCAATGATTATTTTACAATGGAGAACAAAGCAAGTTGTAAAGATTGTTTTGAGCGAAGTGACTCTTTCATTATTTGGTTTTGTGACACATTTACAGGATCACATTCTCATCAGATAAATATGATACCCCATTATTCACATCGGACTGTATCTGACTCCGATTGAATCGGCAAAGTTTTTTATCATATTGGAAACGACATTTAGTGGCCACAAATCGGCACCGATTCTGAACCATCGAAAAATTGATCGGGTCCGTTTCCGTTGATCGGGTTGCCTATTTATATTTGGACGTGTTCCCTAACTGACCAAATGGAAAGTCAGGATGGCTATATACGAGACAAGTTATTTTTGTGTTTCTACTGTATAGTTTACACAAAAATGTCCAGCCACACAACATAGTGAATATAGTATTCAGTATGACATAACACTTTTCTATTGGATAATTCCTGGAAATCAAACACTGTATGCCATTACCTGGTCCTTTGGCTCCCCCAGGCAGCAAACGCCCAAGGCGGAACATGACTGCTCTCTCATATTCCTGAACAATCTATCAAAAGATGACAAACAAGGCCAGCAGTGAAATACGGGTAGTGAATAATTGTATATTGTTCATCAAACCTGCTACTCAACATTAACGACGTTATAATCCACCATAGGAAAATTTGTATAAACTTCAGAATGCACTTGTCTGAGGACATATGTCTTAGCAGAATTGATACCCCTAAATAATACATTTTTTATTAACAAGGAAATCCATATTAATTCTTATTTCGTTTTAAAAGATGCATGACCACAGCTTCTATATTATATAATTTTCTGGTTGGCAATAGAGCTACATTACAGGAAAGAACAAATGCAATAGGGAACACATAACTGCATGGGATGAAAACAGCAATGCAAAATGGAATGGTGGGGAAATGCAACAGAAACGTAAAGGAGAAGGCCAAAATAATTGTCGATCAGGAAAGCACTAATTTCATAGAAAGAGCATGTTCTGTTTAAAACCCATTCCTGTCCACTAGAATGAGTTCGAAAAGTACACTGCACTGTCCAGTATATGGAACAAAAGCTGTGACAATGTTATCCTATTTCACTTGTCTCATTTTAGTATAAACTCTTCAGTGGCTTTTCGTCAGCATTGTTCTTCGTCACTATTCTACATCAGTGAGAGAACTGTCAATTTGGGGAAAGAAGCCCAAAACAAGGAGCCAGGTGTCAGACAAATGGATTTTGTGTTGTTTCATGCTGTGCGCATGCTGTGGACACCCAGATCACTAAATCATAAATTAAAATACAGAGAATAGCAACTTCTATACACACTGTACCTTCATGAAAAACAAAACTAATGGTTGTTTACAAAACCCACTGTACCTGCTCAAAGACTATAATCATCAGAATGACAAAGCAAGTTGTGACTTTATGTGATATGGTTACAAAATAGATACTGTTAGACTTACCTTCAAGGTAAAACACAGGGAAAAAGGCAATGTAAAGACAAACACAACGTAGGAGAGAAATGTGAGCACATAGTCACAACAGCCAGCACTTGATTCCCTGTCTGTAAGGACAAAATTCTGCAATCAATTTGTGACACTTGTTCCTATTACAAGGACTATACAGTAGGCTGGCCCTTACAATCACAAAGTGATCAATAAACATATCCTTACTCTAACAATTGCAGCCTCCAAACTGCAATAACTTTATGAGATGATTTGGACATAAGAAAGGAAATGATTGGAATCAGTTCAATTTTCATATGGAGTTTCTTATTTAATAGGAAGAGCAGTACTACCTCTTGGTAACCACATTTGAAGTCCGTACTGTAAGTTATGGACTGAGTTTTTTCCGCAAGAGGAAAAAACGAGGATCTATAACTTACAGTAAAGACTGAGAAAACAAGGTTTGTAAGATATTTATTATATCTCAAAACAAACTTTTGAATTTAGCGCGCCGTACAGTGAAGTATGGCCCACTATATTGACCAATCACAGCATGCATACTAACTGAGAAATGCGACCCGGAATGGAAAAACAGACACTAACGCTTTACCGTTAAACTGAAGAATCCGTTTATACCCGTTTAGCATCCATAACAGATTGCGCAAGTTGTTTAAATGATTTTATTACCCATTTACAACAATCTTGTAACCGTTTAACGATTTTTGTAAAGCATTTAAAGGCTTTCCTTATCTGTTTAAAAACATTAGCAGGGCTCAAAATTGCGACCAATACAGTTGCATTTGCGACTTAATTTTTGTGTTTGCGACTAAAACTTCCGGAGGAGTCGCAAATTTGAGAGTAGTTTTTGTCTTGGCCAACAACAAAATAAAAAGGCTAGCAGTCGCTACTTTGCCACTTTTTTTGCCGAAGCAAATAGAGAAATGTAGGCTAAGATTGTACCTATTTTACCCACAGTGTTACGTACGCAACACCATTCCCTCGATCGTTGGGGAATTGATCTCGACCCAGGCCCCCATGACATCTAGCAAACAAACATGGCGGTCGTCTTGAAAGATTCAAAGTAAGATTTGACAAAGTTCAAACCTTTCAACTGGATTAATTATTTTATGCTACACCAGGTGTAAAGCTAGGTAAAACACCCTAAGCCTGCTTGTTCAGATATAAGTGGAACACCTGCAGTGCAAAAGGTAAACCAAAGTGATTTTATAATAAAATGTCGTGGCGTAACAAAAACTAAAGGATTTCGCAGCGTTGACGGACGTTTAAGTGGAGATATTCCAAGCTTGTATCCTTTCTTGAAGCTGGAAATCTTTTAATTTCACCAAAAATATAATTTTGCGTTGTATGGGATTAAACACTAGTTTCAGGATGAGAGAAAACGTTACGATTGAGGCGGCCAATTTTCGTTCTGTACACAGTCATCATTAGAGATAACGTGAAAGCTGTTGAAGTAATAAAATCTCGTTAATCATTTCTTAGTCAAAGTTATTTATTAACTAATTGTGGTTAATTAGTTTTGCGACTAAAATTCGTGAACTTGCAACTACATTTTCGTATCTAGTCGCAAAATGGCGACTGAACTTTTTTTTAATTTCGAGCCCTGATTAGCATCTGTTTAACATTTTAGAGAAAACGATTAAACGCTTTTCTTATCCGTTAACATTTTAGCCAAAAAGTTTATAAACAGTTAGCTTTATCACAACGGTGACTCTCAATCTATCCTTTAAATGACCCAGCTCTTTGCCAGTGAAAACAAGCAACTGTATTGTGTCTGAACACAACGTACAGTACCGCCTGAAAGTATCTACCCTTTTACCTAGGTTTTGCCGCGGCTGATTCGCATATCAACACCGCGTTCTCGCCTCGGCAATGACGCGACACGCCGAAATTTTACTGCGGTTTTACCTAGGTCTGCTGCGGCACAGAATACCGCGGTAAACAGTAAGACGCAGTGCAGTTGAATAGGCTAAATAACCTTTTGTTTCGATTCATTAGTTTTACAATGCCATCTTTTACACTTTAGTGATAAATCATGTATCCGTCATATCACCAAAAGACCCCGCTGTAACATTGTTAATTGCACAAGACTTCTCTACATTTTATCAATTTCATGTTGTAAATGGGAAAGGAAATGAAGGAAATACACGTTTGTTTTGTTTTCGGTTAAAAAACGATGCTATCATGATAAATAAATAGTTGCTGGCGCGAAGCTTCATGCGGGCATCTTCGCTTTGAGTATTTTCATCTTTAATGCGAAAATTTACAAAAACTTTCTTCTAAGAATAAGTCTTTCTTCAGTCCGTGCTCAGAGTCCGAAAACCACCCGCACTCGAAAAAGCGACAAGCGACACATTACAATAGCCAGCGACAATGAGCTGTGTAACATTCACGTGCTCCACGTTGTGTAACATTAGAAATCACGTTCTTGTAGTCACATGCACACGTGGTGCTAAGCGTTGAGAGTTGTTTACATCTACCGTAGTTTTGGACGTTTGTTCATCGATCTTGAGAATGTGTCGAAAGTCGGAATACGTACAGCTGAGATTGCTCCCGTTTTATAAATCTAATGTAAAAATTGCTCAAGTTGTTCGGGAATTGGTCTAGGCTTTAGCGACAGCGACAATACCCGGCTTCATGGTTAGGCGACATCGATATGGCGACACGGCTCTTTACATTTCGCTCGATTATTTTCGCTTCCTCTCACATCTCTTTCATTTAGGTTAGTCAGTTGTTAAAGGTATTGTATTTGATGTCATTCGACTCCACTTTTTTTAGCCAGGAAAACAGGTTGATCTGTTATCAGTAAACAAGCCAAAACTTGCTTCTCTTTTCCCGATGTGATCGCATATTCGCCAGATGCGTCGTTAATTTTACCTGTCGCCTGAATTAAGGTAAGGGCCTCAATGCCCGCAAATACGTTCTGGCACGCGCTTCCAAACAAAGATACGTACGGAATCTTTGACGCGAGCGATATTCTGCTGATGGAGCGATGTTATATTCACTCCAAGGGACTTCTCTGTTGTTTTGAATGTAATTGAAATCCTCGAAAGTTCTGCATGACCGATAAACGGGTGTTGTGCATGGAAATTCATGTGAAAAAGAGTAATTATAAAGGAAACAGTTTTAACAAAAGAAATTAGCTTCAATTGTTTCTTCACCGAGGTATTCCGCGTCTTGTTTGCCGCAGCGTTCGCTCACGTCCGTCCAAGACGAGGTTGAGGAATTCGTCCCACCGCAGTAAATTCGTGGCACAACACATCGGCAAAGACGCGGTTTGACCGCGTCCTAATGGGTAAATACTTTCAGGCGGCACTGTACAAGACTTACCGATTTAAGAATCGTACTAGCATACACATTCTTCGAGTTTCAAGACACTAAAAGAAGTTGTAAGGCTCTCCAATACAAATATTGCAGAAACTGTAAAGATTTCCACAATAAAATTATTGTGCCGAGAACTTCTTCGGTTGTAACTTTTACGAATTATTTGGGCCCGGGTATCGAAACCCTAACAGAACAGCAAAGTGGATTTGCAGATCTGTCACAGCAAGTTTGTAAAATTTACATATCACTGGCAGCCGGTTTTTCCATCAAAAACCAGGGAATACAAACTATATCGGCATTATTCAAACAACTACATGCTTTAATTCTATATAATATTTTACTTGCATGTTCTTAAAATTGTGTTAATTTAGATTCTTAATTTACAGAATTTGACAAAAATATCAGACTGCAGGTCATTCAGTGATTAGAAAACCTTGAGTGACTGCGGGTCATTTAGACACAGCTCTTGTAAAAAGGTATCTCTCCGGTTCTAAAGTGCATATTAAGATGATTGAACCAAAAAATGCTTTGTGTGCACAGTTTGTAATCAAATGTTTCAAGAAGCAAGGAGTATTTCTTGGTTACAATTATTAATGCACGCAACACCGAAGTCGTGAAATTGGCGGTTTATAATTGAGCGACAAGTTGTTTCTTTTTGCGTCTCGAACCTTAAATTTCCCTGGTACTCATTACTTTAGTTCAAAAAGTGTAGGCTACATTAGCCTCAACAACAACTGACTGATAACATTTTTGACTATGCCTACATGGAAAAAAATTTGCCAACTCAACTGAAACACGCCCGAAGAACTAATTCTCGAAGATTTTTCAATAGCAAACATGAAACAGCTCGTGTGATCATGATGCGATAATTAATGCAAAAGTCAGTATTCGTTTATAACTTTGCACAGAGTCAGGCTTTTTGAATAGATTTTTTAAAATGAAATAGTTTGAGATAAATCCGAAAACCAATGAAAGAGCTTTTCCCTAATAAAGATAATAGGTGTCACGAAAGAATTAGAAATGTGACTATGTCGTGCACATGTTCACATGCTTTACTTTCATGTTTTTAAAATTGTGAAGGGCCAGTTATTTAGTAGTTCATTTAGATTCTTAACCGAAATAGCATAGCTTGAATCGGTTAAAGCATTAGATTCTACAGAATTTGAAAAAAATATCGGACTGCCAGTCACTTACTGATTTGAAAACCTTGACCAGCTCACACAGCATTACAATAATTACGCAAATTTGTGGCTTCACGTGCAACTGTTCATAATTATCAATGGGTTTTTATTTATCCCATATCCTTTTCGAGCAGTGACTGATGGACAATGATACAAGGACACTTTAAACCTGCAAAATCACATATCTGCTTTAACCCATTCACCCCTGAACCGCCCGTAACTGCCCGTGTACGACAACCCACGAATTCCCTGAACCGCCCGTAACCGCCCGTAAAAATGGCCGCTGGTCTTGACCCTCTCCCCACTCTTACTGAGTGTTATTTGCTCTTTTGTCCTCATAGAGACTTTGACAGATAATAAACCAATCATTTGCCATCTTTTGCGCATATTTTGACAGCTGATGAGAACAACACGAGGTCGGGATTTTCCGATGAGCGCAAGCCAACACGTTTTGCGAAAACAATGGCGGCGGCTTCTGAAATTGACCCCGAGGTCGCGTTAATTTTTGGGGACTCAGAGAGCGAAGACAACTTTAATGGATTCGGAGAGTATTTATTTCTTGAAGATGATTGTTGTTTGCTTGACCTTTTTTACCCTTTGGCTGTGGTTAATTTCATTTGATGAGATAATTCGATTTGCGTGTTCTAATGCATTTACGCATTTGGGTTTTCCTTTTGCCAGTTTTTTTGGCTTCAGTTCTTTCATGATTGACCCATTTCATAATTTGGCTACCATTTATCTTTCATGTTTTGAATTAACTTGATTTGGAGACCCATTTGTGTGTCTTTTATGTGAAGTACAGAGTGTATATTTCCTTTATCATGTTTATTGATGCGAAGCATTTGCGGCTTGCTTACGTTGAAATTATTGATGCGCCTCTCTTTGTAACCGGATTTATCTGAAAGAAAACTTCAATAAACTTTAGCTAAACTAAGGAACAGTATTTAGAAATCGTGTTTTTGCCCATTTTGGCTTTGATCATTGTTTTCTCATGTGTTTTGTGCGACCCGTGAAATATTTGTTTTTGTGCCTTTTGTCGCGCGGTAAAGAAATTATTCGATTTCCATAGCCCTGTTGACCATTTGTATCAATTCCTTTGGTTAAACAGCATTTATTTTACATTTTCTAGTCGCTTATTTATTCCACTTCAAAAGGGAGTTTGTTTGAAAACTTGATCTTGTCTTTGGGTTTACTGCGCATATGGTTTACTTCACGCGTTCGCGAACGCAAATTTTTAGGCCAAAACTGCCAGGGAATTGGGGGGTTGTCGCGCTTTAAAGTCCCAGGAGTGAATGGGTTAAGAAATGTTGAACATGACCGGTCTGTGGATCATTCGCCCAATCAATTTTCAATCCAAATTAAAAATCGAAGTCAATTTTTGATTTCTTTTTTTCTCACAAAATCACTACACGTATATCTGTAAACAATTCACTGTTTTCACTTTTATAACAACCAAAAATATCACTTCGCCTTCTTGTTTTTGCGCAGTTGCCATCGAATTAACAATCAGACAGGCTATGGTAATTGTTTATTAGCAGGAAAACCATTGCCACAGTCTTGTGTCATCAACCATTACGTTGTTGTTACATTAGTTGTTCTAAAGTTTGTTCCATTATTGCTGTAAGTAAATGATTTCTCCATAGTGAATAAAATCAGTCGAAGTAGAAGTAGTTAACAAAGTACAGTTGAATGTAAGTCCTGAGGTACATGGCATGACCACGGAATAAATCGCAAGTTTATGGATATACAGTCCAAGTGTTTGTTAGACCAGCAAAGCGGAAGACCTGCAGCGAGGTTTCCGTGACAAAGCTCAAGCTTAAGATTCAAACTGTAATAGTTCAGACATAAGCACCACCAATGCTCACACACTTTGCGGCCTGAAGCCGAGACGGCAGAATCATGAGCTACAAAAATATGCATCAGTTTACTTGCTTGAAACACTCAAGTCTGGATACTTATAGCTCAGATGCTGCGATGTGAAGTCCAAGATTCTTCCCCTTGTTTGAAAGGTCCAGTATCTTGCTGAGTGCTATAACTAACAACCACAGAAAACGCGCCAAACATTCCACAAGAACGAAGGGCTCGAAAAGTTGCTCCAAGGCAGCTATAGAGACTGAGGAACCCTCGCCCACTCCCCCCTGGGATATATTTGTCATTTGGTGTGTGTACGATTGATGAATTCTTCCCCCAAAAACAAAAATTGAAAATTGATTTCAATTTTCAATTTTGGACTTTCTTCTAAATTCACATAATGGTCAATGACACAAGACTGTAGGCAATGGTTTTCCTGCTAATAAACAATTACCATAGCCTGTCTGATTTTTAATTCGATGGCAACTGCGCAAAAATAAGAAGGCGAAGTGATATTTTTGGTTGTTATAAAAGTGAAAACAGTGAATTGTTTACAGATATGCGTCTGGTGATTTCACGAGAAAACAAAGAAAGGAAAATTGAAAATTGACAACGAGTTTCAATTCTTAATTTGTCCATTCAATTTTCAATCCAAAATAATAATTGATAATTGATGTCAATTTTTGATTTTCCTTCCTTTTTTTCTTGTGAAATCAGTAAACGTGTATCTATAAACAAGTCACTATTTTCACGCTTTTAAGAACCAAAAATATCACTTGTCCTTCTTATTTTTGCGCAGTCGCCAACAAATTGAAAATCAGACAGGCTATGGTAATCGTTTATTAGCAGGAAAACCATTGCCACAGTCTTGTGTCATCAACAATTACGTGAATTTAGAAGGCCAAAATGGAAAATTGAAATCAACTTTCAATTTTTGTTTTTGGATGAAGAATTCATCAATCGTTCGCACACCGAATGACAAAAGTAACCCAAGGGGGAGCTGGGTGAGGCAACGCTTGGTCCTGTTCCTCAATCCCTATAGCTGCCTTAGCGCAACTTTGAGCCCTTCGTTCTCATGGAATGTTTGGCACGTTTTCTGTGGTTGTGAGTTTATTGTCGTTACAGCATGCAGCAAGATACTGGACCTTTTAAGCGAGGGGAAGAATTTTGGACTTCGCATTGCACCCTCTGGCTCATCGGTATCCAGACCTCCTCAAGCGTTTCAAGCAAGTAATTGCATATAAGAAGGCCAAGTGATATTTTTGGTTGTTATAAAAGTGAAAACAGTGATTTGTTAACAGATACACGTTTAGTGATTTCGCGAGAAAAAAAGGAAGGAAACTCAAAAATTGACATTGATTTTCAGTTTTTAATTTGGATTGAAAATTGAATGGACGAATGACACACGGACCCCCTGACCCCCAAACTGCATGTAAAAATAGTAGTATTTGAAATGTGCCAAAGCTTTGTTCGTATCTTATTTCAGGAGTTAAGGCCTGCCCTCAAGTAAAAATTACTGTATTTTACAGAAACAATGCAGAGGGAAACGTTTTTCATTCCATAAATTGTTACTTCACGGAAGAATTAATATTTGGAAAAGAAACGTAATTCAACTGTATCCCCTATGTGAGCTGGGTGATCCAAAAACGCAGAAGCAATTCTTAACAAGAGGAGGAAAAATAAATATTAAAAGTGCTATCTTGCTAAATAAATACCGCATGATTTCAACGTAGCTTTGTCCGAATTATGTCACCAAAGTTTGGCAAGTTTATTTGTTATTGCTGCCATGACAATTAAGTACAAAAATTTGAACGAGCTTCACACTTTGTAGATTGCTTCTCACTCTTAAGTTTATATTTTTCTAGGTAACTTAAAGTGAGAACTTTTTTTCTCAAAAATGCGTCCTGAGGTGAGGAACATTAAGTTCCCAAAATGAGCAGTGGTGTAACTCAAAATGAGAGAAAAAGCACTTCTAAAAACAAGGAAAATGTTACTTATAGTGAGGGATATGAACTGCTTGAATTTGATGCAGGGGTGCTGAGTTTAAGATTACAAAATTCCCTTACTCTAAGACTTCTTTTCCTCAAAGTGAGCCCCTGAAGCAAACATGTATTCTTCAACAATTGCTAAATAACAAAATAACCAGTTCCTTACAAAATAAGGTTACAAACCCCATCAGGTAACAGGTTCTCTTTATCAAGACTTGTACATGTAACACATGTAAACCAGGCAATATAGCATGTATAATAAACTTTTAATATAACAATATCATTAACAGCATATACTCTGAAATGTTTTACAAAATTTATAGCTGTACAGCAGTGTCAGTCATAATGCAACAATTAATTTTCACCTCATTATTACATTTAACACAGCATCACACTGCCAAATAGTATATAACCCAACAAGACCTCAAGAGTCATACTAAAATTTAAACTTTTCATCTATTCACAGATTTGCCAGTACTAAAATGTGCACTGTTTTATGCACAATACTTATTGGGGAAAGCTAGCATTACTATGATTTGTTTTGTTTCTTAAAAATGTTGTTGCAGATTTGCCTGTACTTAAATGTTCTTCGCAATGGCTTTATGCCCAACACAAATTCTTCAAGAAACTGATAAAGCAGCTTTTCTTTTGAATCATACTGAAGATTAAAACAATAATAAGTTGCCAGTAGCAACAACAGCCCCTTTGAGTAGTCAATCTTTCCTTCAATTTCCAAAAAAATCGCCTTATCAACCATAACAAATAGCTGGCCTGAGTGATCGTTAGAAGCAGCTGGAACTTCTTCAGATGGATCAAATGCCACAAGTCTCGCAGCACTACTTTTCACTTCCTTCTTGATAAATTCATCTATATCCCCACTGGCCTAAAAAGAAACAAGAGAGATTCTATTACTTTATGTGGCACACAACATTCTCCGAGAGAACCACTTGTAGGTTTAAATGTGGGGATGAATATGTCGTGACTGGGCCAAAAATTTAATTTCGCTATGATGAAAGTTACGTAATTTGGAAAAACATTTCCTTTTGACAAACGCAGGATGTGGGATTTAACACTAAGCATCTCACTTCTTATGCATCCGAGTTCAAACTTTGACCTTCTATCAAAAAGGCTAAAATTAACCTCAAGTTTAAAATAAAAATTTTTGTGTACTCACTTGATGATCTACACAAAACACAATTGAAGGGCATTCATCAAAGAAAGTGCACATCTTTTTTATTCCTGTCCATGGCATAACATCTAGAAAACAAGGGTAAGTAAAATGACACCAAGGTTATTATTAACTTTTGTAAGAGGGAATAGCAGTTGGACATGCTGATCTGCAAAACTATACCTTGTGCTGTTTCCTCTTCAAATAAATATGGAAGTAACTGCTGCCATTTACTTTGAAATGCTTTCACACTGGCATCCTCTCCAGTCACTCTGGAAACATGTAGCACCAATTCATGGAGCAGCTGAAAAGCAAACACAAACATGTAAAAACTGCAAGCTTCAATGTCCCACGAGTGTGAAACCACTGCATGAAGCTTCATGTTCAAACAAATTGTTCACAATTAATTTCAATTGTCTTACTGAAATTCTCACTTACTGCAAACTGCTCTTAGACTAATGTTACTGTTAAATATAATACCACAAACTTCACCTGTTGTTCTAATTGGAGAAATGGGTACTTTTGACAGACATTTGCCACAACATCAGGTCCCTTGAAATTACTTCCAATATCTTCAACCCGGGATGCAAATGAGAGCTCTTGGAGTTTCTTTACGGCCTCATGGTTCACTGGTTCCTTTCGCAGCTCCAACATAATTTGCTTGTGGTGTTTTTGTATGTCATCTGGAGAAGGCTCCAACTCAGCAGGTTGCTTCCCCTTCTTGGACTTTGGTTTTGCTTGCACATCCTCTGTGTTTGTTCTCTTCATGTTTGAATGTCGTTTCCTCAACAGGTAAAGAACAGTCCCCTGCAGTTAAAACATTTCAATTAACATGTGACATTAAAGTCATGTAGTACCCAGCATCACCCAGGACAGTAGCACAAAAACCACAACAGTAGAGCCAAATTGGTACTTAAGAACACCAATTAGATTGTAAATGTCTAAACACACCACTATCAGCTAACACTGGGAAGTAACTGTAAAAATAACAAACATCACCTCCATCCAAAAGCACCAAATCTAACCTTCAGAGCTCTTCTGCTTGATGAGTCACTTGTTCACCATAGCAGATACCTTACTGCATCTTGTCCAGCTTCCAAAAGTACCATTTATCTTGGCCCTTGGTACATACTTACCAGCTATGGCACATAGACATAGTTTTCCAAATCTTTTGCACCACGTTGTCTGAACACGATGATGCACATGTTATACAAATTATATAAAAATTACATCATGCTGATGAATACAGTACACTGAGTGGCAACTGGCAATTCAAAGCTCTTTTTTTGCCCCTTCCCCTTCTGCTCATCAGACAGTGACAGCTCTGAAGACCTACAAGGTTATTAGATAGCAACTTACATAATAAGCAAACTCTCCACGAAATTTGAGTCCAACAGGTTCCTGGTCTTTAAGTTGTGGTATTTTTCTGCAAACCAGTTTTGCGACCATGATGAAATCCTCACTGAGAATCTTCTGACCCTCACAGTGTGCACGCATACAGGTGTAGACATCGCGGATGACTTGTTTTCTAATGCTGTCTGGGATATCCTTATACTTATTAAGGCCAGGTGGAGATGGAAAGGTGAAATTTTCCCACTTGTCACTCTGTTTTGTAAACTTGAACGTTGAAGTAGATGGCCTTGGAGTGTTGGCACTTGTCTGAGTTTCAAGCCCAAAGCTACTATCACTTTCTAATTGGTACTCCGAGTCCAGTGACAATGTTGATGGTGAAAGAGATCTTTCCCTTTTCAAGGAGGGGATTACCAATGGTGATGACATTTTTCGAGGCTGGAACTGTAATTAGAAACAAACAACACCAGCAGTAACTGCTAACCATTTGCTGCATTTCAGCAGTAAGATGCAAATTTAGAATTCCTTTCATCGCACAATAAATATCTTGTAGCTGAAGCGGGTCTAACAGACTTAGCAGGCAATAGAGATCTCTGATGAAAACAATATTCAGATCCAAATATCCTACCATAGATACTGAATATGGTTAAAACAAATATTTCATTGACTTCTTACCGGCTGGGAGCATTCAGGACTGTCTTGTAATTCATCACCACCACCCATCAAATCCTCATGCTTGTCCATAATTTCAACAGGAGAACTTTTCTGAAATTTCAAACCAGAACAGGCTCATTACTTAAGAAATGCTTTACAACATGCATAATCTCTGCAAGTGAACACATGGCATCTAATCCTTATTAATTAAAGCGAGAGAATCATTAACCAATTTTATTATTAACTAACTAAATTAACAAAGTATAATTTCCTCAAATAAATAAGCAAAGAAATACAATTCATTTGAGCAGCGAAGGTCACTATTGTTATTGGGTTCAAAGCAACTCAGAAATGTCTTATTGGTGTACAATATAATCTTTGTCACACTTACAAGATTTGTGATGACATCCCACAATTCCTTCCGTGCCAGGAAATCATTTGGCAGAAGATCATTGAGATCAGCTCTGTTTAATTTTATTAGAGTCTTTCCTCCAACACTGTTTGCTGAAAAATCCAGATTGCAGAATTTGGAAGCTGTTAATGGTTGTCTTCACAGGTTACAAGAACAAGAGCATTTTTCCCACAAATTAAGACAGCATCAAAAGAAATGGCTTGTGTTTTAAACAATCATGCCATAAGTGGAATAGATGTGTCTAAGGTGTTCCCAGAGCCTGTGCCATCTTTCTTAAATCCAGAGGAAAGGGCAAAGAGGACTGGTGGGATTAAGTGTTTCTCTATGACAGGATTTTGGTATGCAGTTTTATTGTGAAAAAATAAATGCAAGAGATTTTAGCCAACGATCTCATGAGAGAGATCTGGGTTGTCCGCACTGGATTAGGGAAATGCACCCTCTGGGAACGAGAGATTGAGATGAAAATTAACCATAAGATTAGCGTTACCGCATACCAGTGTTATGGCAGACTCGTTTTCCCACGTTCGCAAGAAGTTATAGTATTTTCATTTTCCGAGTTTGTACTCTTCGGTTAGGGCACCAAGAACTTGTACAGATTATTATTTCTTTATTTTTTGGTCGACTTTCTGCTAAAGGAGAAATGCGGTTTATTAATTATGAGAAGTACTTCTCCTTTTAGCGAATCTTTCTAACACGAGATTGCAATTGGTCGAACGAGATATATAAACGTAAGTTATAATTTATTGGGACCCAAATAAAGATGCTACCCTCGTATTAGCGTAGTGAATGCTCCAGGTTGCGAAACGTTTCCAGTTATATAAAGCTCAAACAGAACTGCTTACCTCGTAACAATTTGCGTATGTCGCAGCGAAGATTCGTCTCGTGCTTCAGCCATCGCGACAACTCTTCCGGATCATTTGGAATTCCCCCTGACATCTCTGGAAGAAACCAATTCGGTAAAACAACGAACAGCAAATAACAGTACCCGAGACAAATAGAGAAAACCACCATGTGAACTCCGCAATAGAACGATAGAAGTCAACGGAACGACGCCTTTCTTTTCCCGCCCAAATGCCGTGGATCACGTGTCTTACATCCTGCCTCTCCATTCGTTAAGTATTAAATTGATGTATGTCACTCTTTAGTCTTCCAAAAAAAGAGAAATTGGATACCCCGGACGGAGTTTCCGCGAATGTAGACCGAACATGGCGTGGAAGTGCCCTCTTTGTTTATTGTTTACTTGTTTAACTTTGAATTTGCTTTTGTCGCACTTCAATTCGCGACACTCTGGTGATACAAGAGCTATAAAATGCAGATTTGATAGCTGCGATAGAGATTATGAAAAGATAAATTCACTGGTGAAACACGTGCGGGACAGACACAGGGAACACCTTTTGGACGTCGACCCTATTGAAAGCGAGGGTGGTATCGTAGGTGAGTAAATATTTTACATGCAACTTGACAATTATGAACAACACTACTTTTTCTGCGTCTCATTGGTTGTGCGGTTTTTCGTATCGTGAATTTCTACAGGTACCCTAGCATGCTCCCTGAGAGGGGACGTGGGGGCTGGGGGGGGGGGTGGGTGGTGAGGGGGGGATGAATCCTCTCTTTCTTTGTTACCTTGGGAAAACTGAAGCTTGAAAACAAACAGCACAATAGCACAAGTTAAGGCTAGTCTTAGTCTCTTGTTTGGAGAAGGGGGCAGGTTGATATAAATATACTATTCACAGCTCTATATTTCAGGTTTTTGACCATGTTAGAAAATAGAGGGGCTCTGACCATGCTTGACAGAGTCAGCTATTTGACCCTTTGCAGCAGGACCCACTTCTTGATCCAGATTGAATTCTTAACTAAAATCCATCACCCATGCAGCAAGTTCATGTCTCTTTTTGTCATATTTCCCTTAATTTTTCTTTTGATGGTAGAATAGTATAAAAAAGAACCGATGAACATGTAAGAAAAAATGGGAAATAGAAACCTCTGCTTGGCAAATAAATTCTGCCTATTTCTTTTCAGAATGAGGTACTTGTTAGAGGATGACTTTTAACTGGATGGAAACTTAAGTTTTATTTAACTTTTATTTTCTTTTTGCCCAGTGGAGTCAAAGGAGTTTGAGGAAGATGATAATGATGTCAAGAGCAATGATGACAGCCATGCTTTAGCACCAGACCACCATGAAGTGGAGTCTGGTTCTCTATCTGACATTTCAGACCTGGAAACTGATCATAACCATACAGACTTACCAGAAACACTTCAAGAACTTGGGGAAAAGTTTCTACTTAAAATAAAACACAAAAATACTCTGAGTGAAAAAACCATGCATAACATAGCCTTTTGCACATCAGAACTTATTTTGGCTACTGTTATGCGGTTGAAAAATGGACTTAAGAAATGCCTGGACTCTGCAAATATAGATATGAATGAAGTACAGGGTTTAGAAGAGGTGTTTGCTGAAAGTGATGATCTCTGCCAAGCAACAAAGACATTTTCCTGCTCAAGTGTGGATGGAAACTGGAAAGAAAGTGCTGGCTATGTGGTAGGGGAAAAATTAATATTGCACTACAAGTTGACAGCTAGCTATTATGCCTGACTGCTGAAAAGTTGTTCATTTTAATGACAAGGCTGATCATTCAGTCCATGTGCAAATAAGTTATACTTATGGCTGTTGGCACATGCGCTAATTTCAGTATAGTCTATTGCCAGTGCAAATTATTTAGGCCACAAGGTGCAAGCACCTTGCCGTGCCTTAATTTCATTATTGACAATGAAATTAATTATATATCATAAATTTTCAAAAAGAACTGAATTAGATTTGATGTACAACTGGTTTCTGTCTTGGCTGTAATAAAATTGCAATCCATTATCCTTCTAATTAGCTTCTAGTGTAAACTGCATTCTGTGAAAGTTGGCT
Organism: Ricordea florida; assembly: GCA_949710005.1. Lineage (NCBI taxonomy): Eukaryota > Metazoa > Cnidaria > Anthozoa > Corallimorpharia > Ricordeidae > Ricordea > Ricordea florida. The sequence continues at coordinate 14,828,337 of OX453281.1, forward strand.
GTTTTCTTCTGATTTCTACTGTCAAGGAACCTATAAAGATCGTATTGGGAAAGCACAGAAAAGTGTGCAAGAGGAAAAATAAAAAGAAGATAGTAGAGGTTGAAGATTCCTTTTACTATATACCTATTCTACAAAGCTTGCAACAACAGCTGTCATCACCAAGGATATTTCAAATGGTCATGAATGCAGAAGTACAGCAGGGGCAAGAAGACCCTGCAACCTTAAGTGACTTGAGCAATGGGACATTGTTCAGTGAACATCCCTTGTTTTCAAATGATGCAAGGGCTATTCAGTTGTTGTTATACTATGATGATGTTAATGTTTGTAATCCCCTAACCAACAAACCACATAAGATGTGCTTATTCTACTATCAGTTGGCAAATCTTCTTCCAGTGTATCGTTCCAAATTAAGGTCAATTAAACTTTTTGCTGTGTGTGCTTACAAAACCTTTAAAAAGTATAAGGCAATAGCCTTGGAGAAGATATTTGAACCACTTGTTTCTGACATGAAACTTTTAGGTAAGGATGATGGCTATACCTTTACCATAAGAAATGTAGGTCAAGTCGCATTAAGAGGAGCAGTTTTAGCTTTCCTGGCAGACACTCCAGCTAGTCATGCAGCAGGTGGTTTCAAGGAAGGTGTTGGAGGGGCAAGGCGGAAATGTAGACATTGTATGGCCACCTTTGAGACTATGCAAACGTATTATAAAGAAGACTTGTTCCAACTGAGGGATCAGGATGATCACGAGGAACAGCTGTATGATATTGAAAATGCGCCAAGCAAGTATTTAAAGGATTATTTTTGTAAAGAGTATGGTATTAACCGGCGTTCAATGCTTTCTAATATACCGTACTTCGATGTCACTCATCAACTACCACAAGATGTCATGCACATCTTTTTGGAGGGCATTCTTCAATATGAGATGAAACTCTTGTTCAATGTTTTAATGACAACCCAAGGGGTTATTACACTTGATGAATTAAATCATGCAATTAAGCATTTTCCTCTGGGCTACACAGATGCCAAAAATAGACCAATTGTCATGAAGCAAGGGGATCTTGAAATGAAAAGCTCCACAAACTTAGGACAAACAGCAAGTACAATGTGGCTTTTGTCTCAAATATTACCATTCATTGTTCAAAATTATGTAGATCACATGTCTCCACAATGGATTTCCTTTATAACCCTACTTGAGATAATGGGCATTGCCTTCTGTAGCAAAATAACCCAGGCTAGTGTTCTCTATCTGAAAAGTACTGTTAAGGAGTACTTAACAAACTTTAAGAGAACATACAATGTTAATATCATCCCAAAGCAGCATTATCTTGTTCATCTACCCTCACAAATGCTTGCATTTGGCCCTTTGATTCGATGTTGGTGCATGAGGTTTGAGGGCAAGCATGCATATTTTAAGGACCTGGCAAAGAAAATCAGGAATTTTAAAAACCTCCCTTTTTCACTGGCAACACGAAATCAACAAATGGAGTGTGCAGATTTCATACAGATGGGTGGTAATGGGACAGATCAGGATAATATGTTTAGTGAGGATATAATATTTGGACACTATAAAGTTTTAAAAGGTCAGTCAGCAGTTGATGTGAAAAATTACATTTCACGATTCAGTGGAATTCAACTTGATCTTGATGTCCATTCAGTGTTTGAGTGTAACCAGATTGAACTGTTTGGAACAAAATACAAGCCAGGTTTTAATAATTTTCTTTTGTTTTGCCTGAATGAAGCAGGCTTTCCGGTATTTGGGTGTCTGAAGAAAATATGGTTCATTATGGAATTTGGTTGTTATTTTGCATTGAATGTTTTTGACACTATTAACTTTGATGAACATTTGAATGCATTTAGGATTGAAGAGCAAGACATTGCTTCAGGCTACGAAGTAGTAAGCCATGTACAACTAAAAGACCATCATGTTTATCATACTTACCAACATTCTAATGGACGATTCATTGTTACAAAGATGAATATCCTTGTTGGTAAATAATTATTCTTCAATAAGTTGTGTATATTTTGAGTGGAAATGAACAAGTAACCAAAATTTTGCATAACAAAAGCTCAACACCATTCTAGGGTTCTAAATTTTGAAGGAAATGAGCTATAATTTGGCTATAGTATGAGCTCATTTCTTTCAAAACTTTCCAACCAGAGTTACTGATCTTTAAGCTATTAATAGGTTTATATTACATCAGGATTCTTAAATTTGCTTATATAATTATTGTAATAATCACATGATAGTTTCTAGGTACACTGTAATACATTACTGGGAGCTGTTTAAATTTCACTTGGTTCTGTTTAACAAATCAACAACAGTTTTGTATGGTCTATATATATATATCCTTAATATAGACCATACGATAACATCATAAAATGCTCAAAGGGCCATTTCGGTGGAACACAAGCCACAAGCAAGTGGTTTTACTTCCAAGTTTTGAACATTGTATGTGAGTCAGATAGTGGTCTTAAGAGTATATAGACCATTGAAAGACTGAAACTGCTGTCAAATTTATGTATTAATACAATATATAACAAGGGAAAAGCGAAGAGTATTTTCATTGTCTGTACGCTTGTAGATATTAGTTACAAGCTAGTTATTTTGACAGTTAAATATTGTAAAACTCTTGGATCATTATAAATTTCTGATTCAAAATGAAAAGGAATTTGGTTGTCATTCCAAATAAAATTCATGAAACAGAACAGAAATCCTTCCATTAATTATTTTTTTGGGTAATATTCTTGGAATAACAAACACTCAAAAATGTCATTTTGTTCATGAAATAGTTTTCTTCATGAAGAAGAAGACAAATTCTTTCTTGCCCATGACAAGAAAAATTTCACAAAGATCTTTAAAAAATACATCACAAGAAATTAATTGTTATTTCTAAACATTGGTTATAAATTCTAGGAACAAGAAACTCTCTGCTCAGAGAATAAGTACCTGCTTGAAACAAGGAGTTTAGATCTTATTTCTTTAGCAGTTTATTCTCTTAATGAGAGCCTTCCAAATCACTATTGAGAGTTCTTAAAACAAGAAATGTAGTTCTTATTTTTTGATAGGTGACACTCTTAAAATGAGTAAATTTCATCAAGAGCAATCCATGCCTTAAAATCAGAAATCTCAATTCTTACATTCCAAGGAATTGACTCTCAAAATAAGAAATAACGCCTTGATGTAAGTATCTCCTGACTTAAATTAAGAATTCACAAAAAAATAAACTTAAGAGTGTCTTGCGACGATTTGGAAAAACTTTTGAATATTCGAGTGAAGGGAGCTTCTACTCTCAATCATTAAGCCCAATATCGTTTTAATATGTATTCACATAAAATAAAAGAGTTGGAATTACATGTTATGAGACTTTTTTACTCTAGATAAGTTAATCACCGTTCAAAATGCGGTTATCTAAAACCTTAATACGCACGCATAATGTAGATTTTTCATTGCATAGTCCACTAAGGTTCGATGAAACAGAGCTCTGTTTTCATTTACATTACATGTTAGCAGAGCCAACAACTTTGTCTGTAAAAGGCATTAGCACTCACCAAAGCTTACACACTACTCGAGTCCTTCACTGCATGAGCTGTGTTCAAAAGCTCGGCTGTCTACCTTATTGCCGCCATTTTTGCTGTCACGTTTGCTAGCCCGTACCAAAACAATGTTTGCAAACATTTATACGAGTAAAAAACCATGCTCAGTAACAATACAAGAAATGAAACTTGAAGAGATGGACACTTTGTCTTCAAAACGCGACACACTGACGAGCAAGCAGCATTTCTGAGCAAGTTACTGCCGCTTCAACATAGGCTCTCGTTTGAGTTCTGGTTCAGGTAACCCTGATTCAGATATTTCACTAACCAGAGATAAGCGTCGCTTTTCTACAGCGATAACACTGAAATTGCATAGCTAGCTGTTCGAAGTTAAAAGAGTACTATAACGAAAATTCTTACCTTCTGAGGCCATTTCCTTGCTTTTTGTTATTTCTGAAACTCGAAACCGTAAGGTGATCGAGATGTTTTCCAACTTTAAGCAATGCTAGAAATCACGTGACACTGTAAACACCCCCAAGATATCAATCAAAACGAACCAATCAAATCCATGAATTGTTCTGTTAATTAAATTTCTGGAAGAAAGATTGCGATCCTTTCGCGCCGATTGGTCGATCTTATCGCCCACTGACAAATGCACTTGCCTGCATTATACATACATGGACATTTAGTTCTGTAGGTCTGGCTTGCTATTTCCCTCGTCAGCGTTCTTTTGAATGGGTCCTCAATCTGGCCACAACAGCAATTCGCCGAAGGAGGTCTGACATCTGACTAGAATAAAATTTATATATCTGAGGGAAATACAATGATCGTATGTGAATCAAACGTAACAGATTTTGTTACTTGTGTTTTTCTTTCACAATTAATCTTTCTCTTTTTTTCTTAAACTTCGCTATTCACTTTCAGCTCGAAAAGTCAGCTGGGAGGAATGTCAAATAGTCTTTGTGGGCAGGTGTTCTGTATTGCGGCAATTTCCGTCGAAGGGACTGTTGGGGACTGTTGGGGACTGTTCGTTATTTATGGCTAGGGGGGTTGGGTAGTGATTTTTTTAACCAACTAAGGCAGATTAAAAATGTACCCCTCCCCAAAAGTGCATGTATCCAAAAATTACGCCACCCCCCCCCCCATTTAATGCCATTGGCCCAAAATTTTACCACCCCCCCGTCCTTCTCATCCAAAGAATATTGAGCTCTGATTGTGACCAATTGTGACAGTGACATGTGGTCGACGCTTGAGAGTCGTTTTTTTTCTAATTTGAGTAATAAATTTACTTCTAGAACTAAAAGCTAGTAATTGATGTATGGCAATATTTCCATGACCTGTTTTTTATCACGCTCTTGGTGTGTTGATACCTTTTGTTTCGACGTCGACAATACATTAAGCTAAACAATGACGACTCCTAAACAAAGAAAATACAGTGGTTATTCCCTCGTGTACCGGTAGACGAGGAGAGAACCTATTTCTTTGAGGTCGCCTTGCTTCACGGAACGTTGCGAGCCGTGAAGTCTCTTTCCGGAAGATTTTCCGTTCGCATTTTCTTCTCTTTTGAATCTCTTCTCGCCGAAAATTGCACCCAGTATATATACCGGTATCCAAATTTGGAAACCCGCTAGTGTCTTTGTTGTGTAAATTTGCAATTCTTTTACGGGAACAAATTTTGACAATATTTCTCCGGCATGGTGGGGATTGCTGAGCGTTGCGTTACATACTACATAATTTTCAGTGTCATTTCATTGTCTGTACTCTTATCGACAACGAGTACGCGTCATCACAGTGGTCAAAATGTTTTGGACTCACGAGGCGCAGTGAGTCCAGAACATTTGTTTTTTACCTCAACGTCAAAGGACGTGTTTTTTTTTTTTATAGCGTGACTAAGATCGTGACACAAAGAAAGAGCAAGCATTAACAAATCGAATTAACAAATTAACAAATCGAATGTGGTTTAGCGTTGTCTGAATTCTTATCGACAACGAGTACGCGTCATCAAAGTGGTTAAAATTTGTTGTGGACTCACGAGGCGCCGCTGAGTGAGTCCACAACAAAACCACATACGATTTGTTTTTTTACAATAACTGTGCGAATTCTCGCGCGCTGATTGGCTAGTTTTTATCATCAATAAGAGTACAGACACATAAAATTTTAATTTAAGTCTTCATTTGACCTTTTTCGCGTTTTGTTATTGTAAAAAACAAATTGACGTCAGTTTTTTATGCGTCTGTCCTCCTGAATATGCCGAAGAGGAGCCATGAAACATGCAAGCCAGTACCAAGACCAGAGCGTCCCGTCGTTTAAGACGTTGTAAAATCTTTGAACAAAAGAAACTACTACCAGAATTCTGTCAAAGGGTGAAAAATTTGAAATCCTTGGAAAGATGGAGTTTAAAACAACTCTCTGATCGTATCATTCTCAAGAGAGTAGTGAAGCCATATCTCCTTCCAGAGTTCGAGACAGTTGTAGACGACAGCCGAGGGTTTACCCTGTTTGGAGCCTATTTGATGAGGTTCATGCAATATATTTGAAGTATCTTCGTCAGTCTAAACAGAGTTTTATCATTTTGGGCATTTCTTTGTCAAATCAGTGAGATGTTGTAGTTTCTTAGTTAATCCACAGGTTATTACATGTATTCTCGGGTTTTTATTGTACAAAAGGTAAAGTCAAGACAAGATGATTTATTAAACTCAGCTCAGTTTCACATCAAATATAGGTTAAATTTACATAGGCAACTAAACGGAGTAAAGCCAAGGAATAAAAGAAGAAAATGTAACAACAAATAGGGAGCGAGTTGGGATCATCCAAATAGCAAAGGCTAATCTAGTGGAAGACCCCTACAACAAAATACAGTTACAGACAGAATTAAAAATATATTTTTTATAAAAAAGTATTTCTTCATACGCTAAGATAGATAATTAAATTGAATAACAATCAAGCATAGAGTTCTTAAGGGTTCTACGAAATATTCTGAGAGAATTTAAATTAGTTATCCTTGTAGGCAAGGAATTCCAGACGAGGACCAGTGAATTTTAGGGGGCGTAAGCCATATTGGGTGGTATTAACTGAGGCTACATAAAGAGTTCTATTACATGATTGCCTTGTTGAATAGGAATAAAACGGAAGATGTAAATTTCAAATATTCACTGAAACAGGGGGGCGTGACCACTGATAAACAAAAGAAAGAATCTGTGATTCAATATTATCAAGCTTAATAATAAGTAGATTGAGAGATTTAAACAGAGGCTCAGAATGGGATTTTGGTTCAGAGAAAGATATTCTTCTGATTGCTTTTTTTGGATAATAAATAGTTGTTTCAGAAATGATGGAAAGGTTAAACCCCAGACATGGACACCATAGGTGAGGAAAGGATAGATAAGAGAGTAATAAAGCATGACAAGAATATGTTTGTTGACAAAATGTCTCACTTTTGACAGGATACCTACTGTGTTATAGTTTCAAACAAAGCTCATTAATATGACTTTTAAAAGTCACAATGTACCTTGAATTAAAACTCATCCTAGTTTTTTATTCCAGCCAGCGTTGCTGGACATGTGTGGCAAACGTTTCCAAATTTGCAGTTCCTAGGCAAACATCATATCTTGTTTTTTATTTTCTATCTTTGTTGTCAATACCCCTTCAAAATTATCGAAACAATCTGAGCCAACTGGACTTTTCTTTCATAGTTTTGCAGTGAGAATCTAGGAAAAATTTTAATTTGGTTCAATGTGTGTTAAAATTTATATTGCTTCTGCAGAAAGTGTACAAAAACCATTATGAAACAATTTATTGGACTGGGTTTGCAATATCTGTGAGAGTTATCATCATTGTTTGGCTTATGCTGACAACACCTGCCCTGACTATAGGACCATAACATTAATTCACAGAATTGAAAAGTAACAAAAAGGTCAGTTAAGTCTGTCTATAAATGTGCTTGTCACAACATTGTTTGATTTCCATGCACAACCCTTTGGCTTTTAAGCACCTATTTTTTACCCTGTATGAGATCACAGGCCAAAGAAAATAACAAACCAATTAAGAACAAGCTCACAATTTCGTGCAAACTATCTGTCAAGACATATACATCTGGTACCAGCCCTGAATCAGAAACCATCAAATAAAAATTTGACAGCACTTCACAGTCAGTAATTGATTTATGAATGATATCCTCAATATCATACTTTGTACACTGGCTTTGGAGGTGAACTGCCTGAAATAAGTTTCTGTATTGCTAAAAATGTGTTCTGCTTGCCTATTAATGTGCCACAGACCTCTGCGACTGAGACTTGCAACCAGCCCTCCTCCATTTTCCCACATTTCACAACAGCCATTGCCTCATTGTCCTCAAGTGAGTTTATTTTGCCACGCTCTTTGTAGAGATTGTGCAGCACATGTCCTCCTAGATAAGGCAGACCAGTTTTCTCTCTCTCTCTCTCTCTCTGAAAGCATGGATCATGAAAGTGGGCTGTTGATTTAAGAAAGCCTAATGTTCTTGCATTGTGCTAGCATACAACCTGCTACCTTGCTTGCTAGTAATGTTGCAGTATTTTGAGACAGTCCTTTATAAAAGTTTGAATAGTTTCACATAGCATTTGCCATAAAACGTTTCAGCAACTCCATCCTTGCAATATCTATCAAACATGGACTATATGGGAGAAAATTCTACAGTCTCTTCATCAGGTTTTCTAAGTCCAATTCATTCCTTAACCTTTCAGCAAAAACTTTGGATCTTTTCACATTAAGTAAGGTAGAGTTGACAATTTCTTAAATAATGCTTGGTGTTGGTGACTGGCGTTGGGATGTTGTTGTGCATGGCAGCCGTATGTCTGCAAAACCCTTCTCCTCTGGTCTTATATTTTTGCCACGTTAACGGCACAACATTTCTAGCGATTGCACCTGCAAACGGGGTAAAAGTAAGTTAAAACAATTGCGCTAAATAGAATCAATATTGTAAAATTGTAACATGTTCCAGACATCGTCAAAATTAAGTTTGAATGTTGTATAGAAACGATCAAGACAGCTTCTGATTCAAAACGCCCTAAAGCGAGATTCCACGGTAAACATGCTGAAAGGCTTGCGAGAAATACGCTTGACTAAAGTGCAAACTTTTATGTTTAGTTAATATAAAGCTCGATAATACTGTACCCCAGTTGTTGAAGAGAAACTTCGATCTTGGGCCAATAAATCATGTGGTTTTCATGTACGACGAATCCATTCACAAAGTTTATACTCACGTCTTTATCTGAGACGGTAAAGTGCTCCTCCATTTCTTCTTCTTCTTCTATAATTTCCAAAGAGCATCAAAATCATCGCCAAGCAAGTTTCAAATCGTCTAAGTTGTCCGCCATATTTGGTTTTGAGTGTGCACTCTCGTGATCACGTGACCGACAAGTTCAACATCGAGAACGGGCCTATTGTTGTTCTCTTTGAAGTTTGCCGGGTTTCATAAGCAGTTCCCTCTACTAACTATGGTATAAATGTTATCATTAGTATTTGCATCAGGATCACTATATCCGTATCACCATTAGCATTGGCTTCAGTGTTATCAGGAGCCCATTACTCCTGGTGTTATCTAGTGTTATTTCATTGTTATGGTCTGTGTTAATGTCATTGAATCGATAGTGCTAGTGTCAGTCAATGTCACTGTTAGTATTAGTGTCAGTATTAACATGGGTCAGTTTTAGTATCAATACAGTGTCTGTTAGTATAAGCATCACTGTCAGTTTCAGTGTAAGTGTCAATATCAGTATCAGTATCAATGTCAGTGCAAGCATGAGCATCAGAATCAGTATCAATATCATTGTCACTATTTGTGCCAGTATGAGCATCAGTGCAGTGTCAGTATTAGTATAATTGTCAGCTACAGTATTAGTGTTAATATTAGTATCAGTGTCAGTATTAGTATCAGTGTCAATATTAGCATCAGTATCATTATCGGTGTCAGCATGAGCGCTGTTGTCATTGTCAGTGTCAGTGGCATTGGCAATGTCAAGGTAGCTTTGTTTGTTTGTTTCATTCGCAGTTCACTATTTAAAGACCAAAACTGGAGTTTCATCAATGAAAACAAAAAGATATTGACTTCTCGGCGTTGCAGACTACAGCCGAACTATTGAGCGTTGTCTTTGGTTGTGTATGGCGAAAATGGAAGATGATTAGAATATGAAATTTTGGACTGAATAATTAAGTAGGTGATCATATTAGGGCTATTGCACGAGACAATGAATGAAACAGCGACTTCAAGATTTGTGCTTCAGCTTGGTGGTTTGTTACATTTTTGTTTGGCGTAATACATTCACTAACCGTGCGATGGTTTCTATAGAGATCCGAAAACCTTTCGGGCCCGTTAAGCCACTCACGGTTTAAAAGTGTGAAACGCTCACTCAACAGATCTGTTTTTTCACATGTTGTTAGAGGAGAAAAGTTTTACAATCTGGCAAAGTTTTAGGGGGACAAACGTATTTGTCACAAAATTACACTACTTAGTAATTGCGCCCGACGCTGTCTCGGAAACGTTTCGGGACTTTCGAGGAACGCGCTCTAGGCGATAGACGGTTTTATATTGTGAGCGCATGCGCGTGAAACCAGAAGGAAAGAACGTTTTTCAGAGTCAACCTAAAGGCCTGGCGGCGAAAAGGGTGATCTCAACAAGTGGCTTCTTGGTGATCTTACAGGAAACCTTTCACTGGAATCAGTGTTATTTGAGTGGCAATCTTGGTAAGTTTTAATACGACTTAATTTTTAGCTGTCAATGTTGAGCGGTGAAGAGCCTTGCAAAATTAAAGGACTCGGAAAGAAATTCTAGGGAGGCTTGGAAATTTTTATCCTGCATGCTATGTTCTGTTAGGCAAATAAAGCTTCGGTATATTTATAACATATTTTGTGAATGAGGCTGGACAACCCTTAAAACTGTTCGTATTCCTGTTCAAAAGATCCACAATGAGTATGTCCGATTCACTACTCGTTCAGTTTTCCATTCCATTGAATGTGAAAGAACTTTATGTCGTAAGGTAGCATCACCGCATCCTTCAGCACCAAGGACGAAGCTTGAGCTGCGAATTGTCACCTCCTCTGCTTTTTCCGATAGTCCAGCTTAGTTCATTTATTCAGTTAGCCAGTTTCAAATACATTATAGATACTTTAAGGTAAAATGGGCCCAGAAGAAACAAGGAGGCTTATAAAGCCTGCTCTCCCCAGTAACAAAGAAAATAATTAAAATTAAGAACTGAACTGTCGCTGAGGTTATTTAAGTTATAGATTCGATAACAATCTATGTTCATCCAGGCTATAAAATGTGTTAGATCTCGCAAGGTTTGATTCATCAAATGTGCGCCTTTCGAATTCTTCAACAAACAAGTGTGAAAAATGTGGATCAACAAAAGCGTACATGATCATAAGTTTTCGAATTTTCTTTTAGGTTGCAGTAAAACAATATTTTACTTAACGTAGTTTTGCAAAGCTGGAAGAGGGCGGGAGTCTTAGAGGCAAAGCTGAAATTCATAATTCCACTTAGTTGGCTGGGTCAATTTTCTTGAATGAAATGGACAACCTTGTCAATACCACATCCGACTGCACAAAATAATGGCGCAACTCGGCACGAAAAACAACACAAATCGTTTCATTAAAGCATAGAAAACAGATAGGAAGATTTGTTTCCATTCAGTGGTTTGAAGTCCTTTTGATTTTCATTTCATTGTGTTTTATTCTTGAGCGAATACAATTCATTCCAATTTTAATTTCTGGGTAAAAACACCAGTGCTTTTTGAGTCCGCCAGCAGAAGTAGATGCAAATTTCCAAGAAAAGCTCCACTTTGTGAGGAAAACTTAAGGTTTTGGTACAAACACAGTTAATGATGAATGAAAAAAAAAATATATCCATTTGATACGTCAAGATCACTTCATGGAAAATATGTGACCACGATTTTTATGCACGGGATGAGTAGTATAAGAATTAAGGAGCGAGTGAGCACACGGAACGAGCCGGAGAGTCTCAAGACACATTTACCGAGTGACAAAAATCGTACAAAGCGTTTTCCATACAGTAATTTGTTTAGTCTAAAGGTGAATTTCTACTGTAGCACAAAATTAAATTACGTATGGGCCTACATTTTATTGGCTTTACGCGCCTAAATAAATTAAAGACGCTGTATGGTGCTTTCACGTAAACATCGAAAGTTGAACAGCACTTAACTTTTTTCGCTCACCCACGATGTAAAAACCTGTTACGTTCACGAGTGACGGTAGAACAAGGAAAATAAAGGAGACAAAACAATAGAGACTAGGAAATTATAGTGAAAGAAAAACTTCACAGGTTTTTAAACCGAGACAAACCCACTTTTTACTCGTGGATATGCGAAAACACCACGAGTGTTACGGGGGAATGAATGATAGCTCACTCAACTCGTAACCGGACGTTTCATTAATTAGCCAATCAGCAGCCGGATAGTATTTCAAGCGAATCACAACGCAGGTTAGAAAGTTGTGGCACGTATGGCCTGACTTATCGGCGTGCCGCCATTGCTCCGTCATCTCTGTCCTTGATAAAGTCCTAATTATAAGTGCTTTCTCGTTGCATTTTCTATCATTTGAAGCAAGAGTCTGAAGTAGTGAGTAATGGTGTTCTTGCAAATTGAACGAAGAAACCTACCAGACTGTATTTTGCACGTGCAGGTCTCGTAGACGTGCGTTTATGGACTTTGTAATACGGGTTCACACTTAAGTCACATATGCGTTATTTCGTCTTCATGTCACGTAACATCTGAATTGGGGTTCTGTCCTCGTATACCGGTACAAAAGTGAATAACCATTGTATTTTCTTTGTTTAGGAGTCATTGTTTAGCTGTAGTGTATTGTTTGGTCTTTTGTATGGGCTCTTGTGTACCGGTACACGAGGACGGAACCTGATTTGGATAGAAATATGAGCGAAATCTCTGTTTTGCTTGAATCCATTCCAACTTCAGAGCCACCAGGCTGGTAAGGACATGAATATTTTGTATGTGATGACTGTTAAGCTAATAAATGTCGTGTTATTGAATGAAAACCGCTTGGTGCAGAAATTTGAATGAATTCACATCGTGGCAGAGCTTAGTTGTTATAGCACTGTTTTCTTACTGTCTCTGTTACTTCACATTCGCGTCTGTTACATTGTGTGACCCGATTCCAGTTGTAAGACATGTTCCATTATATACTTAACACGAATGGTCTTTCAGTTTGTTTCCGGAATTCGTGATTAAACTAAGCGATTTTATCAGAAAGATTTCTAAAGCTATACAGAAGTTACAGCGCTGGACATTAGGTATTAAAATTTGTATTAAACCCGTTAAATGCGGTCAGCGGTTTGGCTTACAGCTGAATGCCAACGGTAAGATAAACATGAATTTGTTTCCTTTAATTGGCTATTTAAAAATAAGATTATGAGCTTGAGATTTCTATGTCTGGTCCATCACCTCATGGAAATCGAGAGCGAATAATCTAATTGTAAACAAATAATAAACAAATCATGTGTCGGTGAAAAAACACAAAAATACTCAATCTTCCGGCGAAACTTCGCTAAAAGCGCCCATACGTCGCCATTTTGAAAACGATCTTCAACGAAGTGCTGTCTAATGGCTGATAGTCTGCAGTAGCTCAGCCAATCAGATTGCGGAATTTGCATCAGTCTACAAGAAGATTTTTACTAATGACATTTATGCGTTATGCGTGCAGTGGCTCTCAAAAAGCCGCTTGTTCTGACTTTGTTAATTTCTATCTCTTCCTCTTTGCTAATTCAAATTCCTTTGTGATCTCGGTCTGTTTACTAATTGGATTAATGTTAACCAATCAGGTTCCTTAACTCCCACGGTAGAAAAACAATGCTATTCAATGTGATCTCCTGTTATCGAAAGTGAAATGATATTTGAGAACAACAACGGAACTAGACGCTCCACGTAGCGTTAACTCGGGCTTGCTTGGTTCGTGTATTGTGAAGCTTCTGTGCTTTTAGTTTACTGCTAAACTTGGTTTTTGAAAGTGAAAAATTGGAGTGAACCGACGTACTTATTCAAGATACGGAACGCCACGCCGCGCGCAAAACGCCGCAGAATGCTCGAAGTTTGCACCACAGGCAGCCCAAGCTGTTTATCTGTTGGTTTAAAAGCTGCGATACAAGCAAATTGATAGTCACTACTAAAATATGATCTTACTCAATAGAAGTTATGGAATCATTAGTAATTGTGCGTTACAAAATTGTTTAAATCTTAAATAAAGCCGTATTTCACGAAAACGCTCAACTTCTTTTGGTGTGGGCCTACCACGAATGGTGTGTGGATCTGTATGAGATATGAGCGTAAAATTCATGATTCTTTCGAAAATCTTCCTCAGAAAACGCTGCATTGCATACCAAACTCGACTCCCGAAGACCAAACACGTCGCATAGTCGCATGCCGCATGCACGATTAGTCATCCCTAGTTTCCACGCTCTCCACGAGGAACGCCTGGGACCATGACCCCCCATTTGGCGACCAAACCGCTAGCATTTTTAGACTCGGGCTTTGCTTTGTAAGCAAGCCCGAGTAATTAACCAAGACTTGGCATAGGGTAAAACATGGACTAGAACCTTGGACCATTGGACAATTTTTTGGACCCTTTTTTGGACCATTTTTTGAAACGGTTTGCTGATCGTTGGTTAAATTTGCGGCGAAATACAATTCGGGGTAATTTTCTTTTTTCCATTTCCACCCTCTCCGGCCCTCCCATCCCTCCCCCCACAGGAGAAGAAAGTATCTACCCATCTCTCCCTAAAAAATGCATTAGATTCGGTACTTAAAGTTCGGCTCCTACTCCGTGTACCGGCACAGATGACGTACGCATTGTTTCATCATTGTGTGTAAATTATTCAGTAACATCTTTGTTATTGTCTGGCTTTGTTTTACGTCATCTGTGCCGGTACACGGAGTAGGAGCCTAAAGTTCGACGTTTGAACCAGGCCTAAGCTACTGAATTCACATTTCCCTATTCTGAAGTAGACACTTTTCTCATTACGATGGACTTGTGCTATTTATTACTAAAGAGAAGACAAAAGGACATGGAGCTGTCTGTGGCAATTACACCACCATCCAACTGTTATATAACGAGTAACTGAAACCATTATAAAGCCACCTTCAACTTGCCAATTATCAGCAGTCACTTCTATATCCACGAGTTAACGACAGTGGCACTTTGACTTTACGTACGCGTAAGCCCCGCACAGAAGTCAGTAAAGCTAGTTTTCACTAATGCCATCCAGGGCTAACTTCACCAGGAAGTCAGTAAACATGCTTCGTTCAATGAGTTGAGCGGGCTATGAAATTTCACAAGTGAAGAAAGCTCTTATTAGCTTCAATTTCGTAAATTGCAATACCTATGAAATATAAATTTATTTTGGACTATTAATGGTGAAGTTTTCCTTGAAAGGAAGGCCAAAGGTACGTGTGAAATAATTTAGGTTTAGAACCAGACTTTAAGCGAGCTTTGCATAAATGCAAGGCTACGAACACAAATCATTGTTATCTACCTAGACTTTCACTCAACAAAACGAGCACTGTGATTGGTTGATTTTTGGTCACGTGCTCCTGATCAAATTCAACTGTAATATACCTAGACTTTCACTCAACAAAACGAGCATTGTGATTGATTGATTTTTGGTCACGTGCTCCTGATCAAATTCAAATGTATCCCAACCGGGATACAAATGCACAGTTGTTGCCCGCGCGCTAGTTGTACCGTCTTTGTTTGCTTGTTTTTGCTAAGGGAAAGTAAATATATAACAAAGCACTTAATGTATGATCCCTCGGGAAACTAGTTAGTTTCGTTTTCCCTCGAGTCCTCAGGACTCTCGCGAAAACAAAACTAAACGTTTCCCTCGGGACCCTACATAAGTGTCTATTGTACATCATTGTTAATCATTGTACATACAAAGTTGTATTATTGGTTCGATGCCCAAGCAAAGTTAGAACAATAAAACAAACAAAACAAACAATGCTCGTAGCCCTAAAATAATGGAAAAGTACACATAGAGGTCTGTATAGGCCCGCAAATGATCCCTGGACCGTAAATGATCCCTAAATTGGACCGGAAATGATCCCAGGACCGGAAATGATCCCCAGATTGTTCCGCAAATGATCCCCGGACCGGAAATGATCCCCAGATTGTTCCGCAAATGATCCCCGGACCGGAAATGATGGCCTCCCCAAAAAAGAG
Source organism: Ricordea florida (assembly GCA_949710005.1). NCBI lineage: Eukaryota > Metazoa > Cnidaria > Anthozoa > Corallimorpharia > Ricordeidae > Ricordea > Ricordea florida. Next base: position 14,844,091 of record OX453281.1, read on the forward strand.
AAAAAGTGGAGACTCACGAATTTGGAGAGTGGATTGAAATTGACATAATCCACTTTATTTTCTTTAAGGCGGACCATTAGAAATATCCGGAGGGGGGGACTTTTTCCCCAAGAGAAATTCCTGCAAGGGAGACTTGTCTAAGAAATTTTCTACAAGCGGTTGTGTCTAAATAATATTCGTACAACGGAGAAAAAAAATCCATGGACACAAGTAGGACTTAAAAAAATGACTGCATAAAAAATTGTTTACCTCCCCCCCCCCCCCCCCACGGTAATTTCTATTGGTCCTTCTCTTAAAACACAACAGTTATTTCAATAAAAAGGTGAATGCACTCAGCCGAGACGGTTTTCGTGAAAATTATCACGAGCAAAATGTCTTCTATCTTTTTATTGCAATTGAATATGACAAAACGCCGACACGATTTTTTAGTGTTTGGGGTCCGGAAACCAAAGAACAAATCAAATTAGCGAAATAATAAATTTCGCTCACTTTGATTTGTAACCTACAAAAGGCGACTTAACTTAGGCGCTCGTGTTTCCAGGTTCCTAAAAGATTTACATTTCATTCTACTACAAAATGTTTTTTATAGATTGAAAGCCACCTCAATAAGCTTTATAGGGTTTAAGGTTTTTACAATTTATTCCGACTGCACTATGTCGTTTAGTTGAATGTACTGTCCAAGTCCAAGCCATTCTATTTTTCTGCGCTATCACTTGCAATAATCATTTCCGGTCCTGGGATCATTTGCGGTCCAGTTCGGGGATCATTTGCGGGCCGGGATCATTTGCGGGCCTGTACAGGTCCATTCAAATAAGCGGTTTACGACAGCTGCTACACTGCTGGGAAGAAGATGTTACAAAAGCAGCAACAAGGCCGCAAGAAATCACATGGCATGCGCGCCGTTTACAAAATTCGTTGAATGAAAAGACTTTAAGCAAGGCACACTGCAGCACAGTGATTACAGTTATTTAGAATTAATGGAACGCGACTCGTCGCCCGGTTTGGTGTCTGAGGATGGGTCGGTAACCGAAGTCATGGATGTTCACTCACGCTCTAAGACTTATTCACGCTAACTAATGCATTGTATCATTACGTTTCAATCAAGTCACTCGATAGAACAATGCTCTGTTCACTTCATTTTCGTGACTGCGATAGTCATCTAGAATAGCAATTAGCTTATCACCACTTTGCCTGCGTGCAGACGTCTCCTATTTCCTATGTTGCACGCGTGCAACAAAGGAAATGGGAGAGGTCTGCACGCAGGCAAATCACCACTATATAACTGAAGGTGCTAAATCCACGGTGGGGAATTACAATAAAATACAATACAATACTTTATTTAACCACGCTACATCTAGAAGTGAAAAAAACTCGTTAAAACATGTGCGTGAAACGAAAACAATTATAAAGAAATTAAAAGAAATAGAGCTACCGCAAAGCACATCTCCTCTTCGGTCCACTGTTGACTATTCATAAGTTCACTCCACTGTAACATGAACCTCAAATGTCTCAGATGATTATGGTGGCTTCTGAATTTGTCCAGAATATTTTCAGTCCCAAAAACATCACAAAACATCACCTGAAAGATTTGCAACAAGGGAAAAGTAGTCTCTTACGATTTTGGAAAGGATATTTTTGCAATTTGTAGCACTTAAAAAGGTCACCTGGCAATTTCGTACGTATCAGCAAATGGTTCGTTGGGAAGGTTTTAGAAGGTGCCGTTCAGCTAGCAATTTCAGAAATGAAGATATCATTCCCTAAACTTCAATTTGATATCCGAAAAGATCAAATTCTTCTAGGTGATAAGAACATCTCTTTAGACAGTCTTTGAACATCACAAGGAGCCTAGAAATACGGCTCTCAATGCTTTGGCTCAATCTGCGCGTTGGGTGCCCCTGAAGCCTTGTGTTACAAGTGACTCCTAATTTTAGAGATCAGCCCTTTGCCTCTACTGTCCTTTATTACAATATCGTAAGGTCAGAGGTTAACCAAGCGTCAGCAATGTAGCACTGTAACGCCCGGGGGGGGGGGTACTCTCTTACAGGAACCTAATGGGGATGTGCCGCTGGATGGGGTCGCATTTTCACAACTGCAGTGACTATAATGGGGTCGCATTTTCAATAGAGTTACTAGAATGGGGTCGCAAATTTTCGAATTTTGGGGGTAAATAGGGAATCAACATGGAAAGATTCTCGGTTAAAAAGATCAGAAAGTTGTTTATTTAGGTGGAAGTAAAGTGTTCTTTATTTACGTTAAAAAATTGTGTCAATTCATTTGTGGATGACCCGCCTTTTTAAAGGACTGACAAGGTAGATGCATAAATAGAAAGTGACTAAGTTGGGATCGCAAAAATTACATTTTCCAAAAAGTGACTAAGATGGGGTCTATAATTGGCCAAAAAGTAGACTAAAATGGGGTGGGCGCTCTGAGAGGCCAGCGGCACATACCCAGCAAACATTAACCCAAGTAACCCCCCCTCCCCCCGGGCTGTAAGGAAAGTAAATTTCCGAGTAATGTAATAAATTACGGTATGTAGGAAATCTTAGTGAATGTGAGTGTATTAGTGAATGTAAGTAATGTTTAGTGAGTATCAACAATGTAGGTGGATGTAAGTAATATGAGTGGATGTTACTTAACAAATGAAAAAATATGTGGGAAAAAATTGTTCCTTTAGCGCTTTCAGAGCCCTGTCATACGTTACTCCTTTAGACCCAAGACCGGAAATTTATTTTTCTGCATCGCCAGAAAGCTGCATCTTTAGCTGAATCATTCTCATATGGATCTTTACGGTCAATAAAATATGTGCATTCCAAAGTGTAAGGTTTTTTAAAGTTAGTTTTAGTGGCTTTGCTGTGTGTTTTCTTGTTATCAATCGATTGCTCCATGTAGTTAATGATTACTTTAAATTATGTCATGATTATATCCTTATTAGGATAGAGCACGTGGTTCCTTCAACCATTTTTTTTTTGACGCTGTCTTCTGCGAGTCACATTACATTATCGGATATCTGCTGTAAGCAACATTGTATTATCGTCTATCTGCTGCGAATTCCACGCATCAAGGTGGGTTCCGTTCTTATTTTCATTCACGTATTTGTGTTGGAATATTAAGCCAATTGATTCTTCTCTATTTCTTTCTAGTTCGAACTACACACACATATGTATGCACGCGCTCGATTGATCAGTACTCGCTCGATCGATTAAAGTTGCTTTGTTCTACTGTGTTGTGTGCGTTCGATTTTCGTTCTACGGCTGATCTCGATGGGTGGAGGTCACACAAAGGATTGCCGTTAACTCTTGTAATATCCTTGCCTGCTCGTAATATTCTTGCTGCTTCTAATATGTTCAAAGCATCAGCAATTCAAACATGGCTCTTTACTCGCAGTGGTTAAACAGTTTCTTGAAATTCAGTCAGTTTATTGATCCAATCATCAAATTGCTGAACTGAATCTAACTGATCCAAGGGTGGCATTGTGTGCTAAACCAGGGGAAAACTAGAGCCTTGTACTATTTGTGCGTGGTCCCACGCCAACGATGCTGCTTGTGTGCGCATAAACTCTTTATCAAAATTAGAAGCAACTGATGTATACATTCCTAACAAGCTCTTTCGAAATCCTTCCGCAATTGTTCGAGTTCCTTCTCAAGGCTCCGTAGAAACTTCCTTTACTTTATTTATTGCCGGGTTATTTTTCTTCTTATGTTCTTTCCCTCCTTTTTGATAATTTCTTCATTAGGTTCCGAAGTACAGCTTTCCCCTGCTTCGGTTCCCATTCTGTGTAACTGGTCTGTAGTGTTTCTGTAGTGGTTGTTTCAGCCATTTGTTCCTTCAACTAAAAACCTTCAGAACGTTTGTTGTGGACACTCAGAGGATGAAAACAAAAAGAAAACACTTGCAAACGTTCTCGGGAATTTCCTTTAAATAATATTGTGTCAATATTCTGAAATTAAATCATAATTTTACAGCTTAATCATTCAAATTCCGATCTTGTTTTAAACATGAAAATGACTTTCAACATAATACGCGATTCCAGCTAGAACTAATACAGAAAAATCGAACACTAAAGAAATGATATGCCGCACCTGAGGGGTGAAGTCCCGGCGGTCGCGGCGTACACTTTAAAACAAAAACACAGCACACTCCAATACGATCTGTGTTCCGCTAAACTTTACTTAAGTAGCATTTTTGAAAGGTTCTCATAATCCACCCCTCCATTTAAAGTTTGTGCTTTCACATTCGTGTAGTATGACCGCACTCCTCCTTCAATCAAAAGTGCTTTTTACTCGTGGATATGCGAAAGCACCACAAGTGTTACGATTAAATGATCACTCACTCGTAACCGGAAGTTAAATTAACTAGCCATTCACCAGCTGGATACTATTTCAAGCGAATCACAACACAATTTAGAAAGTTGTGTCACGTGTGGCCTGAGTGATCGACGTGCCGCCATTGCTCGCTCATATCTGTCTTTGACATAGTCCTGAGAGCTTTCTCGCTCCATTTTCTATCATTTGAAGCAAGAGTCACGGTGAACCAAGAGATTCTCAAGAAGTGCACATTAGTACAACTAGAGGCTCTGGGGGTGCGTTCCTTTGGTATGATCCGGATCCAGATTTGTGATCTGAGATCACATGGATCATAGCACGTCAAAGGAACCCATGAATCCTTGTCCAGAGTGGATTCGTCGGTTCCTTTGATGTTCTAAGATCCGTGTGATCTCGTATCACAAATCAGGATCCGCATCATACCAAAGGAACGCACCCTAGGAAGCGTTTACTCGGGCTGTTCTCACATTTGTTCAAGCAAACTTGAAATGTGTTCACTTGACGATGTGGCTGGTTCCGCGACGGCAAAGAAACCTACCGGACTGTATTTTCACGTGCAATTCTTGTCGACGTTGTGTATTCTTAATTCTCTGAAAACCTTCGTAGAGAACGGATGCTTGATACTTGTGAAATAATTTCCAGAGCAAAGGACAAAGGACTGATCAATATTTGCTAAAGTTTTTTTTTTATTATTATTATTATTATTATTATTATTATTAGCATTTCACACAAAAAAGAATTCTTACAAAATATAACTCTACAAGTGACACATACAGCTTACAATTAAAGTTACTTACAAATTATATGTTACAAATAAAATTACAATTAAACAAGACTAGTTTACGATAATCACTCTACAATATACAATGATAACGAAACAGACTAAATAACTGACAGAACTGAGATTACTTTACTTATTGACTATTTATTTGAAAGTTACAAACGCGACAGCATTACTCACAAAAATTTTAACCGTACTAACAATAGTAACAAAAGTAGGATACGAAAATATATATATATATATATATATAAAAAAAACAAATAAAACATCTTGAAGGGAAAGATGAACCTGCTGATTTGAGATTTGGTGCCAGTAACATTGAAACTCATTCCAGAACCGTTTAACATAGGAACATTGATAAAAAAGGTGGGACAGGGTTTCCGGTTCTGCTTTGCAAAATGAACATAGGTCGTCCGTTTTAAAGCCTATTTAGTATAATTTTGAGTTAGTGTATAAAATGGAATTGAGCACCTTGAATTGAAATCCTTTCACATAGGATTCAAGTACAACAGAGTGTGGCAAACTGAAAATTTGTCTCAGCTGATCGATGGAGAAATTAAAATCGTTCTGCAGTTTATTTATGATATTAGGATATTGTGCTATTTTGCGGACAAGAAATGAGTAATAGTCTTTCGATTTCTTTTTTTTGACGTCAAAGATGTTGTCGCCAAAGGAGAAGGAAGGGGGAACTGAAGATAGGCAGAAAGTGATATTTTTTAAAGTGGGCGGTATAGAGTGGCGCAGGCCAGCCCATTGCAAATACCTAATGTTGGTAATCTTGTCAGACCAGTGGCTGAAAGCATCATTTATATTTAAATCAAAAAGTAGGTCTTGAATGCAAATCACTCCCGCCTCAAAATAATTTTTGTAAAAGACTGGTCTTTTGTCAGTACGAATTTCCTTATTATTCCAAATGATATTTTGCCAATCTCGCCAAGAGGCAAAGGAGTCACGAAAATCCGACCACCATGACAGCATTTCACTATAAAACTGAGAAGACATGTTATAATCCTTTATATCATAGTTACAGTTTAAAAAGAAAAAAACCTCCCATGGTATCTAACAGGTGTTTTAGATATGATTTCCGTTGTTGTCGTTAATAATACGTTTTATCCATGCCAACCTTAAAGACTTAATCATGCAATTCAAATCAGTCATTTTTAAACCACCTTCCTCATATTTATTTATTGCCGAAACTCGAGTAACCTTATCCGTGCCATTCCATAGAAATTTAAATAATAGTTGATTCAATTCTTTCACTAATTCTTTAGGTGTAGGCAATACCGAGCAAACGTAAACAAACTTTGGGATAAGAAAGGATTTGATAATTGTAACCTTGCCATAAACAGATAAGCCTCTAGAGGACCAGATTTTGATAAGTTTTTTAATACTATCCAAACGTTCAATGAAATTTTTTTCTTTTAGTAGTTTTGGGTCGTACGTGAAATACACCCCCAGTGCTTTCATTGGCTCATTTGGCCATTTAGTGCCTAAAGGTTTTGCTTTGCTTTCTTTTGATTCACCAATCCACATGCCCTCAGTTTTTGTGCTATTGATCTTGAGGCCTGAGATATCTTTAAAAAGGTCTAATACTTGAAATAGTACTCTAGCCGAGTTAGTGTCGGCGAGCATTGCTGTCGTGTCATCTGCGTATTGTAATAGTTTTGTCTCTTCCTTGCCAATGACGATACCCTTTACAGCTGGATTTTGACGAATGGCGATTGCTAACATTTCAACAGCTACAATAAAAAGATAAGGGGAAAGTGGATCCCCTTGTCTAACGCCCCGCTCAAGTTTATAAGGTTTTGAAATCATACCGTTGTTCATTATGCAGCTTTGTATGTTTTTGTAGAACAGTTTTACCCAACGGAGAAAGTCAGAACCAAAGTTAAAAGCTTCAAGGCATTTAAAAAGGAAATCCCATTCAATACTATCGAATGCCTTTTGAAAGTCAATGAAAATCATTAAGCCAGGGATGTTCTCTTTGACGGTCCAATCCATAATATCATAGATGGATCGAATGGTTTCACCGATAAAGCGATCTTTAATATACCCCGTCTGATTATGATGAATGATATGAGGCAAGACGTTTTTAATTCTCGAGGCTATTACTTTAGACATGATTTTTGCGTCCACGTTAACAAGAGAAATTGGGCGCCAATTTTCAATGAGAGAACGATCTTTACCCTTTTTTTCAATGAGTGTAATGAACGCTTGCTTTTGAGATTGGGACATCTCTCCTTTTTCGAAGCACTCATTAACACATCTAATAAAGCAATCGCTAATTAAAGGCCAAAATTTTTTATAGAATTCGATCGGGATTCCATCATTCCCTGGAGTTTTGTTGTCTTGAAAAGTATCAAGAAGACGGAAACATTCCTCCGAAGAGATTTTACCTTCACAAGAATTTTTTTGTTCTTCAGATAATGTAGATATATTTAAATCTTTTAAAAAGGAATCAATTTTAGATTCGATGTCAGAAAGATTGTTATTAGTCTTGTACAAGTCACAGTAGAATTGTTCTACTTCCTTTAGTATACAAAGTGGATCTGTTTTGATTACGCCGCCTATGTGCAGTTTTCGTATGTGTTTTTTGACGTGATTTCTCTTTTCTAAGTTTAAGAAGTATTTTGTACTCTTCTCACCTTGTTCATGCCATCTGGCGCGTGCACGCACAATAATTCCTTTTATTTTCTCTTCATGAAATGATTCTAATTGTTTCTGAGCGGCATCTAACAGGGTTGCATTGTAATCACTAGGGTAGGTTTCAACTGCTTTTTTCGCTGCATTTAGTTCGTTCTGGAGTTTTGTTTCGGTTTCATTTCTTTGCTTTGCTTTTCTTTTGGAGTGACGGATAGCGTGGGCTCTTATATTATATTTGACCCAATCCCACACGCATCGATCATCAGAAAGTTCTTCCCGTCCTTCCGTAATCCACATTGGAATCAATTCAGTTGCACTGTTAACATATTCCTCATCATCTAACAACGAGCAGTTCATCTTCCAGTAATTTGGTCCTCTACACTCGTTATCTAACTCTCCGTCAAATTCTGGATAGATCGCGTCGTGATCAGTTCTTATAGCTGGAATTATATCCGTCAGTTGTACAGAATCATTTAAGTTATTTGAGATTAGCCAATAATCCAGGCGACAAAAAATTCGAGGAGATTTTTTACTCCATTTAAAACTTTTAACGTCTGGGTTTTTAATTCTCCAAAATATCTACTAAATCAAGTTGAGTTTGCAAGCAAACGATGCAGGATGTGACAGATTTTCGTTGAATGAGAATACCACCTTTCTTATCAATAGTAGGGCTGAGTGGACAGTTAAAATCGCCTCCGATTACGATGTTGTTTTCGGAATCCAAATCCTCATTTTGCAGTGTTATAACTAATTTGTTTAAGAAAGTGACAATTTCTTTATCTTTGTTTGGTGCATATATATTTACTAGGACATATACCTTATCTTTGATTTCAGCTTTTAAAATGATGTAACGCCCCAGAGGATCAAGAATTTTTTTATGTATGATGCAGTCAACACCCTTCTTAATTAAAATTTGCTAAAGTTTATAGCGATGGATTTGTTATACGGGTTCACGCTCAAGTCACACATGCGTTTTTTCGTCTTTATGTCATGTAGCATCTGATTTGGAAAGAAATACGAGCGAAATCGTTGTTTTTTTTTATGCTGTGGAAGCGATCCGAAATTTCCATCTGTCAAATGGGGCAGTCTTTTTGCATTGGTTGTAGCCAGGCTCGAATCCATTCAGATATCGGAGCCGCCAGGCAGCTAAGGATATGAATATTTTGTATATGATGACAGTTAAACCAGTAAATCTCATGTTGTTGAACCACTTGATTCCGTTTTTCCTACTGTCGCTCTTACTTCACATTCGCGTCTAGCACTGTGGTGTGGCCTGATTGTAGTTGTTTTAAAAATATTCCATTATTTCTTAAACACCGGCGAAAGGGCTTTAAGTTTGTTTCTGTAATTTATTCATGTTTAAACTAAGCGATTTTATCAGAAAGATTTTGACAACGTAGGGTGCAACGTCAATACCTTTGTTTGACATTTTGTGAACCAGGGCTTCAAGGTCTAGTTACTCCTCACTGGCAATGGATCATCGTCACCGTCGTCATCCATTCTCCCCCCAGTGGGTCTACAAGACAAACTAAAGCTGGAAAACATTTCTATGAGATAACAACAACAGTTTCTCAACAACAAATGCCTTACGGCAGCTAAGATAGCATGCATTGTTTACTTAATCGATTTCTACAGTAAGCACAATTTAGCCGGGGGCCTCAGTAGAGTTCCATTTGGAATCTTCATCTCAGTCATGCGCATTCTCCCATCATCTCTAGGGAAGGTCTTGAGAATTTGTCCAAAGGTTAAAACGGGGAGCATCATTAGTTTTTTAACAGAATCGTATCTCCCTCGTGTAAATCACGTTGGCCCTTATTCCATTTTGAACTAACAGTCAAGCTGGGTAAGTGCTCTTTACGCCAACGCTGCCACTTCACATGTACATCAGCAAGGACCTTGGTCATTCTCCAACGCTTACGAGTGTTTACCTCACGGACATCAAACTGACGAGGAGGGCTGTTAGGAGATGATCTTCCAACAAGGACGTTATTCGGCGTCAGAACCTCGTAATCATTCAGATCTTCACTGACAGGCGTCAGGGGTCGACTGTTAAGTATAGCTTCTGTCTCAAAAATTAAAACGGAATGAGGCACCTCTTCCGGAAAGACTTGGTCATTGATGACAGTCGTCATAGCTCTCTTTACTTGCTTTACTAATAACTAAGACACCACCCATGTGGGGAGATGACGGCGGATTGAAGTACCAGGTGGTCCCCTTGTTGGCTAGCTCTCTATGGACTCTCTCTTGATTCAGTGACTTCAACGCTTCCGTTAATTCTGTGTTTTCTCCAACGAAGTTGGTTCCATTTTCGGAACGCATTGTTCTGGGAAATCCTCTTCTTCCACAGAATCGTTCAAGGCCATGATGAAAGAGCCAGTGCTCAAATCGCCCGCCAGTTCTAAGTGAATCGCACGGGTCGTGAGACATATAAAGAGACACACCCCCATCTCTTGTGTGTCACTCTTCCCCTTTCACGGTTTATAGGACCAAAGCAGTCCACACCAGTGTTGGTGAATGGAGGTTCGCCAAGTGCAAGTCGTTCTTAGGCAAGGACGCCACCACAGCGACGTTGGGTTTGATTTGTCTCCTTTTACAGTATAGGCAATAAGTTATCACCTTCATTGTAGGCGATTTTGCTCGTGGAATACAGAATTGTTGACGTACAATCGCCAAGGTATTGTCCCTTCCAACGTGAAGATGCCTCTCGTGGATATCTTGCACAATACGCTTTGACATGTGATTTGCGACTGGTAGAATTACTTCATGCTTAGCTTCAAAAGGGATTGTGACCTTATTCAAACGACCCCCAACTCTGATGACTCCACGCACTAGAATATGCTGGAGCGGCGGGCTGTTATGAAGAAGCGGTGGGTAGGCTTGAATATCCTCATAGTCATCTCTAAACGACTCAATTTGGATTTGATGAAAAAAGGCTGGAGTCGCTTCTGATATCACTCGGACATTTGCTGCCTTGTTGGGGTTCAGTACTGCATGGTGGGATAAGTATCACGTTTTGGAAGATGTTTTATCGGCATCTTCATTCGTCTTCTTTCTAGCATGGCCCTTGGCAATATATGACATCTATATAATTCTCTGCCAGCTCTGGGCTCTTCTGAACTTTCTTCTGGGGGGAATGAAGTCTCGACACAGCTACTGCCCGATTGTTGGGTAGTTGACTCAGCTTTCCACAACAAACCTGTCTTGTAGTGGCCCTATTCCTTTGTCGTATTTCTGTCCAACATAGCCTTTTCTGTCTTCTGCAGATTTTGGGAAAATGTCCTTAGTTGCATATGAGTCTATATTCCAAATTCATTCAATCTGCTGCTGCTGCAGGGAGGTTTGTTTGTTGGTTGCAATGAAGTTCGTTGTAATTTTTTCTGTGTACTCTACTCCTGCATTTCCAAACAAGGTCCACCCAAGGGAAGTCTTGATAGCGATCGGTTCATCCCATTACTCCTGGCGGACTTCCAGGTGGATCAACAAGTGGGCCATGTCGGATCCAATAAGCAACTTCACTTCTCGGCCACTAAATTCGGGAAGGTCCACACTCACCAGATGACTCCATTGTTCAATTGCTACTTTTTCTTGACAATTTTGTGGATGGGATATTGAGCTTGTCAATACCCCAAGCTCCATGAACTGACACCGGCTGCGGATGGTCTTTAGATGACAAGCTGAAATTTACTCTGCTCGAGGTGTGAGTCCTGGCGTCATATCCAACAGTAGTCAAGGTTAAGGAATGCTGTTTGTCACCAAGTTGAAGGCTTTCTGCTAAGTCCTATCGAATTAGGGTTGAGTCACGGACAGCACAGGTGTTAAATATTCCCTAGTTACTATGAACTTAATCTGGGAGGTTTTGAAGGAGAACCATCCTTCGAGAGTGGAGCATGACTTGGTTGACTGATCTTTGGGCATTTGACAGGTTGGCAGCATAGGCCAAGGATCCAACTGTGTTGTTGCATCTTTAAGTGCAGTCGATCGATCTATACTCCCTTGGGCATCAGCTGGTACGTCAGACCGTGTCTGTAGGTGATGGCCTTCATGAAAGTGGGTAAGGTGGAAGCGACCATATCCTTCCTCTTGGCAACGTTTGGATCTTGGGCAGTCTGTGGCCCGGGGGTTCGAATATAAAGCAAAGTTCAAAAGTTAAAGCAAAGTTCACAGTCTCGGGTGATTCTCACAGACCCTGTTTGAGTCTGTGAGAGTAGTCTTACTGTGTATTTGATCACGAAATCTTTTAATGAATTTTGGTTACTCAACAGGCTTGCCTGTAAACATGAAGAGCTTAAGCGGTGCCAAACGCGGCCGCTCTTGAGGCCGCAGTAAAGCCATACTCGAATCTGTCTGCCAACCACTGAAGTTCAAATTTAGGATGGTTTCTTAACTTCAGTAATTCTGTCGGTGAATTCGCTCACAGGTTCCTCGTTGTCCGATGTTTGAGCAGAACTCGAATGAGAAATTACATTGACTCCACCGGGGTAAGGAGTTGACGTGCCTTGAATGCTCGGCTCCTACTGTGGCATAATGCAAGGCTAGGAGTGACTTACTGGAAGTATATGGTTTGTGGCAGGGCCGAGTGCAACTTTGATACCATGGTGAACTTAACTGGCAACCTTCGCTGGGCTAAACGTCGCAACTCCTGGTGATATCCAGAATCGTTGGCATTAAGTGCTGCTTTATGTTCTTGGGGAACATATCCCAATGTCATTTCAGGATCTACATCAGCTCGGGCGGGTGCGAGTGCACCTTGAACATCGACTTCGGCTACTCAGCTATGACTGGGAACTAAATACTGTTTCAACGATGGCATCGTTTTACTAACCGAGCTGGTTTGGTCATTTTCACTCTTTCCTCAGAAGGATTCATTTCATCCTTAAGCTGGGCATGTTCCGCTTGATTCTGGGCAGAAACAACGGCGATTTCGTTTTCCCTTTTCTTTCGTAATAAATCCAAATCCCTTCGTCTTCATTCCAGCCTGAACTCTAATTCCGTCTGAGCTAACTTTTCTCGGAGTTCCTCTTCGCGTACTTGGTTTTCTCTTTTCAATTGTCGAGCTCACTGTTTTTCTGGTAAGTTTGCGATGGCGGCTCGAGCTCGAGCTCCATTTCTCGTTGACGAGACCGACGATTAATTCTATTTGGCCGAGTCGATCTGACTCACCGAGTCTTCTTGTGCTAACACAGGCGTTTGAAGCGGGGAGATCGCTAGGATTACATGACACTTATCCTTATGCGACTAATTCTACTGTATCCGGCTCGAAGGACCAATTTTGATAACACCAAATAAACACGTTTTACTGTGTTGACACAACTTTATTGTGACCTCGTGTTCAACTCATTTCTTATGCTTGCAACATTGCCGCTCCAACGAATGTTCATGTTTCTTTTATAGGAGGACAGAATCCCATTCAGAATCACCTTGCATCCGCGTAATAATACTGGTTCGCTACTATACAGTTGATACATGATTAAGGGCGATAGAATGCAGCCTTTAGCAATTTGCAGTCTCAATCCTGAAGAAGGTACTCAAGACGTGCTAGTTTGTTCACCTCAGTGCCCTTTTACTGAGCGTGATAACGTTAATGTTCTTATACATGGTCTTAGTAGGCAAGTGATATTAATCCTCAATTTTACGAGGGCCCATTGCGATTACTTCAGTGTTAACGAATTAGAGGGGAAAATTACTGAATTACTGTGCTCTTGATTAATCCGAAGCCCTCGTACTCTCCTAAATTTGCTTTGAAGTTTCTTTCATTCGCCCACTTCTTGAAAACGTTCTTCCAGTACTCCGTGCTTTTCTTCTTGTTTTCATTTTCGCTCTTGTTTTTCTTTCTTTATTGGTTTTTGTTCCTCTGGAAATAACTCTCATATTGAAAATTCAACACGTATTCTCTTTTTAATGAGCAGTCGTTGCATGGCCTTGGTGCTTAGGCGTGAAGGAATAGCTTCACAAATTACCGCTATGAAGTTAACATGGCTTTGACAATAGCTTCTTTCAATGTCCTGGGACTTTAAGGAAAAACTCAAAACGACGGGAAATGTTCAACTGGCTTCGGTCAAAAAACTTTTCAATTTGCATGCTTCAAGAGGTTCACTGCATTGAAAATGCTAACCACGCATGGTCTGCTGAGTGGGCTACCGATTATCTTTAGCGCGTGCGAAAGCAATAAAGCGGGAGTATGCATACTCTTAATTATTAAATTTAATTTGCATATTGACAAACTTTTCATTGACCAAAGGCCAAACAAGAGAAGTTTAACCTTGGCTAATGTTTATGGCCCCAACGATGACAATCCAGCTTTCTTTTTGAAATTTTTTGGACACCTTGATGATGTGACGACATCATCATAGGAGGCGATTTCAACCTTGTACTTGATCTACAGAAGGATAAAACATGCGGTCTCCCTAAAACGCATCAAAATCATCAAGGATTTCTCTGAGAAACTTGATCTAGTTGATGTATGGAAAGGTTTGCACCCAGAAACTAGTAGATACACGTGGAGACGACGACACCCTAAAATACAGTGTAGGCTCGAGTTTTTCTTGGTTTGCCAAAGTGTTGCTAATATCACAGTCCTTTTTGATATCCATGGAGGATACAAATCAGACCACTGTGTGATAGTATTAAAATTATCTCTGCACTCGAACTGTAGGGGACCGGAATTTTGGAAAATAAATACATCCTTTTTGACTGAACTTAGTTACGTCTATCAAATTAAGGAAACTATTCAGAAAACGCTAGATGAATATAAAGTTGATGACTTTGTCAACCCTTCACTTCTTTGGAAAATGAGTAAACTAAAAGTTCGTGAGCTCTCTTATTCAAAGCAAATAACGAAACAAACAAAACATCGCGAAACGGAGTTAGAGCAATCAATCGTCAAATAGGAGTAGGAACTCGACAAGGGAAACCTCAGTGACTTACAAACCTCGCACTTTGAAGACCAAATTGTAAACAAAAGCTTGAGCTCGAAAAAATAATTAAATATCGCACAAGAGGCGCAATTTTGAGACCCAAAGGCAAACGGTATAATGAAGGAGAAAAGAGTACGAAGCATATTCTAAGTCTTAAGAAAAGGCGTTTTAAACAGAGCACAATAAGTCAAATTAAGGTTGGCGACAACGCTTTTATCAATCCTGATAAAGATATTCTATGTAATAACATTAAATGATCATCGCAGTTATGTACACAACTGAAGCAGCTGTGAATTTTAAAGCCTGAAAAAAACTCAGGCCTGAACGAGATTCGAACCCATGACCTCTGCGATACCGGAGCAGTGCTTTACCAACTGAGCTATCAAGCCAACTGGGAGCTGGTCATTTTGTCAGTTCGTTATATACCCGTAGATGAAGAAGAATGATGCAAATGAATATATGAAAGACCATATATAAGATATTCTATGTGAGTGCAAGTCTTTTTATAAGAACCTCTACGAATCTAAAATCAAGGCAAGCAATTCTCTTGACACGTCAGCTCTTTTTGACGGCGAAAACGATACGGCTCTTGAAGACTTTGAACGAAGTGCATGTGAAGGACAACTTAATGAAAAAGAGGCTGTAGAGGTGTTGAAAACTATAGAAGCTGAAAAAACTCCAGGCACTGATGGTTCACCTGCTGAATTCTATAAAATCTTTTGGAAAGACATATCAACCACTTTAATTGATGCCTTAATTTCGCTTATGAAACAGTCAGTCACCCAGAGAAGAGGACTTATTAAACATATTCCAAACAAATACGCCGAGTCGTACTTTATTAAGAAGTGGAGACCTTTAACGTTGCTAAATTGCGACGTAAAAATCGCGGCCCAGGCAATTGCTGGCCGCTTAAAAACATTGCTTCCTGATCTAATTAACATTGACCAAACAGGCTTAGAAAGTATCACTTGTTATGCCAGGATCACTCTTGATAATATAAATTGTTCATTTGTCACACGATGTGGTCACTGGATGTTGGGCTAAACCACCACTGAAAGCCCAACATCACGAAGGATATGAGAAGCCCACTGAAGAGGCTCAAAGAGGAAACTTACATCATGGTTCTACCGGCGGACAAAGGCTGTGCGAGCGTAGTCCTCTACACTGACACGTACCATTCTAAGATGTCAGCACTGATCAACACAGGACCGTACCAACCCCTAAACAAAGATCCAACTTGACAGACCGCCTTAGTCGGAAAGCCACAGAGAAGCTACTGGCACTAAAACGTAGTGGACACCTATCGGATAACAAGTACAACAAGATAAAACCCAAACAGAAACAACCACCTAGGATATATGGGGTACCAACAATCCACAAGACCAATGTACCTCTAAGACCCATAGTATCTTGCATTAACACGTTTGTTTATGACTTATCGGGATTCCTAGCAAAAATCTTGTCTCCTCTCACCAGTACCTCCGACTTAACGGTAAAAAACTCAGCGGAATTCGTGTCCATCATCAGCAGAGAAACCATCAGCAAAGAGGGGGTCATGGTATCCTTCGATGTAGAGTCGCTTTTCTCCAACGTCCCTATACAAGGAGCAGTACACGCCGCGTTACAGAGACTAAGCAACGACTGGAGCCTGCCAGACCGTACAGCGCTCACGCCCACCAAGATTGCAGACCTCCTGAATTTCGTCTTGAGATCCACGTATTTCAAGTATAACGGTTCTTTCTACAAACAACAGGAAGGTGCACCGATGGGAGATCCTGTTTCCGCCGTCATTGCTGACCTTTACATGGAGGTGTTTGAAAAACAAGCCATAGCAACAGCTCCTGTAAAACCAAGGATCTGGAAACGCTATGTAGATGACACCTTCACCATCATAAAACGTAACGACGTGGACAATTTCGTGGATCACCTTAACCAACAGCACCCGTCCATCCGCTTCACCATGGAAACTGAGAACGACAACAAGATCGCTTTCCTGGATTCACTAGTGACTAGGGAACCGGACGGCAGAGTCCACACCACCGTCTACAGGAAGCACACGCACACCGACCTGTACCTAGCGTTTGATTCACACCATCCACAATCAGTAAAATGCGGTATTGTTAAGTGCCTAAACGACCGGGCAAAACGTATCATCACTAAACCATCGGGAACAGCACAGGAGAAGAAACATCTATCGACAGTTCTCATCGCTAACGGTTATCCCCGTTACGTTCTTTCTTGCAGAAAGTTACCAAAACCCAAAATGAAGCACCGAGAAAAGCAATCACGACAGATTTTAAGTCTACCGTGGTGCTGCCCCCAACATCAAAGGAGTCTCAGAGACCCTCCGCCGCAGCCTACAACAACAAGGCATACGCACCGTCTTCAAGTCTGACACGACACTAAGATCCCGACTAGTCAGACCAAAAGATCCCGCTGACCCCAGCAAGCAAGATGGCGTAGTCTACAAAATACCATGCGAATGCGGAAAAAGTCTATATTGGAGAAACGGGACGAAAAAATAAAACAACACAACAGAGATATCCGTCTCACACGAACTCAAAATTCCGCCGTTTTAGAACACGCCAATAGGGACTTTAAGCAGCGAGAACGGCAACGGCGACGGCGACGGGAGAGGCCTCCGGGAAAACCCAAATCTCATAATGCGCACGTCTGGCGGAAAATATCTTGCCGTTGCCGTCACGTCGGAACGTGAATAAAGGCAACCTCCGGTTGTGTGAAAACGTGAGTACTAAAATCCTATTTTCTTTGCTATTTTGTCGTAAGTTTAACAAATTGACGTCAGTTTTTTTATGCGTCTGTCCTCTTATTGATGATAAATTGCGTCATAACATTGTCAAAGTACAACAAACAATAACAACAAACAATAACAAAACGCGAAAAAGGTCAAATGAAGACTTAAAATTTTATGTGTCTGTACTCTTATTGATGATAAAAATTAGCCAATCAGCGCGCGAGAATTCGCTCAGTTATTGTAAAAAATGACATTTAAGGAATGAGTGACTACTGAAAAGTCTAAATATACTTTATAATCATTTTTTATCAGAAAAGTTTATCCCCTTGGTAAAGGGGAAAGCGCAACTGAAGACCAAAGCAAAGCAAACAAGAAGACGCCTGAAGGCCTTTACGCGGGATGTGTTGGTTTAAAATTGCTGACGCAGTATGTATTTTTGCTGATTGTGCGATCATGGACATCCATAGTGCAATCCAACCTGACTTGCACGTGATTCGGAGTTACAGCCAATACACAATTTTTTCGGGACGGGCTCGGGATACGGGAAAGTTAAAAAACAAGGCAATTTTTGACTCCCAAGACGACGAAAGGAATGCGCTACCGAATTTTATACGCTGGCTGACTACGTCATCCCGCGTAATAAAACTCTTTGTTTGAAAATGAAATTACCCGTAGAGAATTTTTCTCGTTTGTTTGGCCTAGCTACATAACTGAAGTTATATGAAGTAAGCAGTCATGAATTGATTAAAATGATTTGAGTTCAAAGCCAGAACCTTTCTGTCGCTGTCTAGACCACGTTCCAAGGTGATGACAGCGTCGCTTGGCCCATTTTATTTTCAGCTAACTTGCAATCGTGGGAATTAAATACACTGCAGCGTCTTTGAAAAATTTCTGATCAAACTTTATAACGTGTACTACGAATACATGTTACATTTGACAACAGACCTGATCTAAAAATTGAACTTCGATAATTCACCTGTCAGAACTCTTGTGTTGTTGTTTGTGAACTTTATATTTCGCTGTTTTATTTATTTCGTGTATGTGTAGATGTGATTGAAATAAGGACCTAAGGAATTGTCAGTTCTCTGATCCACGTTGTTTTGCTAAATTTCAACTACTCTACTTGTCGGGCGAACTTATCTGGTTAACTGGCGTGCCATGACTGCCGTCCTAGTTTTGTGGTATCGTGCTTAAGAGTGTCTGACTGTAACTATCGAGAATCGCTGGCCAGGCTCGAAAAATCGAAAATTCTCATGATTTGCCTCAAGAACACGTATGGGTAGCTGCCTCTGAAAAAAATATTTTAACTCTCTGAAAATCTTTAGTTTTTAAGAAAATCGAGAAAAACGATTTTTCGGGTTTTGCCTTATTAATTATGCATATTTTGACCAAGTTCGGTACCTTTGTGTTCAAACAGTTTGCAACGACGGAAAATGATTTAATGTTAGAGTAATAGCACAAGTTACTGTTCTCTATTAATCGATAAGTTTAATTCTTAAGCGGCATTTTGAAATGATAGTAGTTTGATCGCTTCGCAAGAAGGCAAAACTTGAATAACTTCGAAGTTTTAAAATGGCTCTTGGTATGTCCAATGGCAGATTTAAATAAATACCAGGATGAAGGTTGACCTTAGTACATTAATAATATAAAATAAAAAATCTGGGTAGTCAAGACACGCGCAGGCAATTTTCGAAATTCAAAGCGATCTGTTACAAAATTTATATAATGTGAATTCAATTTACATTATGCAAATGAAGGAAGTTTCTATTCGAATGACTTCACCTTCGGAAAGGTTCCACAGATGGACGATAATTTGATAAAAGCAGCTAAATGTGGACTGAAACAATCGTAGAATTTCATTTTTAATGATTAACAAAATATTGGCAGAATACAAGTTCGGTATAATTGCGTTACCGGTGAGGCGAGTCACGCCAGTTTTCCTTTTCTCTCATTTCTTGGCGTTTTTGTGACATCAGCCATTTGTCATGTTTCTTAGTAAAGGATTGAGAATTGCTGAATGAAGATCTAGGTCAGCTCTCACGCGTAGACTAGCAATTAATGAAAAAAGCTACATTTGTACTCTTTTATTTACATTTCTTTAAATCTTGCCTTAAATTTGTCGGAAAACATAAAGATTTACATCTATTCGTCCTCAGTATTTCCCTTGAAGCAGAGAAAAAGAACACTTATCGGAAAATTTCAGAAAGTGAAAATTTAAATGTATATATAAAGGGAACTGTCTTGTTGAATATTGCTTGTTATCAGATTTTACCAGATCAACCAACCAGAAAACCAAAAACAGTGATATTCACACCACGGCATGTATGGTTGGAAATTGCACACGGAGAAAACAATTTGCTAATGAAATAATTAGTGGACCTTTGAATACTACTTATCTGGCGTTTCTGTTCAGCACACTATGGGTGAATTGGCAGGACTGTACGTTTAAAGCCTGTGTATACATGCAGGACATTCCCCAACAGTGCGATTATCTATGAGCCTGGCAGGAACAATCTTTCACGAGATCCTCTAAAAGGGAAATGTACGGAGCTTTCCTCCTCTGATCTGATGGCAGTGGGAGGCTGAACGCGTCGCACAAACGTTTCAAGACTCCAAGCTTTAGTCTTCCTCTCTTTGACAATTGAGCAGAGATTGTATTGGTCGTGGGTAATTGGGTGCTGGATATGCAACTCGCTGATCACAGCTTTCTTCGCGCTGGCAAGGTTCTGTTCGTCCTCCATTGCAAGGATGTCCGCTGTTGGCTCAATGGGAATAGCCTGCTGTCTCAACTTGGCCGTGATGCGCGAAAAAAATGAAGCTACCTGCTGGGCAGTCAGGAACTCCGACACTTTGAACAGGCGTTCCCCATTAGTTGCCCGTGCTTTACGCATTTGTTTTGCGACAACTTCAGCGTCGAGCTTCATGCCACTCTCTTGACCAATATTGAACCTGGTGGTCAGGTATTGGCGCTGTTTTTCGTTGAAGCGGTATGCTTTTCTCACCTGTTTTAGAGCCCAGCCTTCAGGTATTGTGGCCGACATAGCTAACGGCGAACTAGTGGTAGCTATTATGGGAAAAACACTCCCCTTCTTGGAGCCTTGTAGCATATCTGACTTTTGCTTTATCCATTAAAGTCTCTCTTTCAATGAATATAGTGCACTTCCCAAAGGCAAGATGTTTATCTAGAGAGGAATGCCTTTGAAACGCACGAGTGCAGCCCTCTTTAGGACACAGGAACACTTGGCTGCTACCCTCCTCTTTCTCTTCTGTATCCTCTTCTTCGCCGTCTTCATCTGCAACAGGGGTGCTCCCTTTTTGCTTGGTGCGGGAACCGACCACTTTGAAATCTCCCATCGAGAAACCAACAGCAACGTTCTGAAAGTGGCAATCTATAGCAAGGACAGACCTTATCAATTGTTATTTAACAGACATGTATGCATTAGGTTCCACAGAGATCATTAAGCAAGTTAACTATTCTGTTGAGCGAAGTTTCAAGCGTGAATGCCAATAAGAAAGAGAGAAATAGGTACAATATTCTTCACTAAAAGAGCCCCGATCACTGCATATAAATCCAATTACTCTGCTTGTTAGAAATTTGTCATGAAAGAGTATTTTTAAGCCGCAACGGATTAGTCGATTTCCATCAAAGACAACGAACCCTATAGTTGATCTTTGCTTAACTGTGACTCACAATAGTTTAAATTATTCTTCGGAGCTTTAACTTTGACTGACTGATTCAACGCTATGACACTTAATCAGTTGATGAATAATGATGGAATGAAATAACTGTTTAATCTTTGTTGAGCAAGGCCTTGTCATTTTCGTAACAGAACAGGTTACCATAGCAACAATATAACCTGATTAAACATTCTTATTTTAAAGTGGCAATAACTCTTTAATGAGCCCGGTGACTACCATTTTCTTATTATCCAATTTTGCTTCGTGTACAGCATTTAAACCTTTTGGAAAGATTTAAAACATTGTACATAGGGTTCACAGCCACCTTAAATTTCAAAAGATAAAGTGACTGTGAGCCCCATATACAATACTTTCTGCCTTATCGCTTTTTAAAGTCAAAGGAGGAAAAGCCTACCATCTGTTTCTTCCAGAGGAATAGCTCTCCTGGGACCGATCCCGAACGCTTGCCACACTTGCACGCCCCTACCACCAAACTGATAGTTGTTAAGCTTACTTATATTAGGAATTTTCTGGTGCTTTCCGGCAGTCTCATGCTCCCCAAGACAATCTAATACTACCACACGAATCCCAGGCAGGCCTCCATGTGAAAGAATCGCCCTCCCTATCTCTTCAGCGCTGGTAACATCATTGCCCTCATTTACAAATCTCGCAATGTGGCTTTTAACTGTTGCAGCCATGCGATCAGCAGGTCCCTTTCCGCCTTGGGGATCTGAGAAGCCAACGTCGACGATTTGAATTCCTGACTGTTTCTCTATCACCGGCATTGACCTGATAATAGCTGAGCTATGATAACATCCTGCGTTATCTTGGCGGAAGAACGCTTTTTGTATTTCTGGGTGTTCTTTCTTCAATGTCTTAAGGACATGCCCCATGACTGAGACGACAGCTGAGCTACCCTGGATGCAGTTCTGTATAATGTGCACGAATCCGTGGGACTCTAACTGGTTGTTACGACGGCGCACAGCGACAGATATATGCCAAGAAATAGCCCTTTTGCCGAACCAGTCCGACTGCGATTCACGGTATTTTCTGGGTAGAAATTTCATTGTCCAGTCCTGGGTAATGAAAACGGACTCATTGTCCAGGTTTTGAAGAATATTCGATCTTGACTGGTCTTGCCTCACTGTACGGAGCTTGAATTTTCTCTTTGCTGTGCGTGACAACATACACTGCCTCATCACCATCATCGTTGGATTGATAGGTAGCCTCCTTGACAAATTGATGTATTTCGTCCAACACAGAGGTCAGCTCTTCACATTGTAAACAGTGTTCATCGTGAGTGTGCTGGCACTTCGTTCTAAAGCTGCTGTCAGTTGGATCGCTTAGAGCTTATGACATGCAATGATCTGCAACTGGCGATTCGTCAGCAACGTGGACCTGTTTAATGATACAAGACAAACAGGTTTACAGTTCATAAAATTATAAACTTCTTTGTTGTCAATAGAGCTTACTTACCTACTTTCGAATCATGTCAGCAAGTGTCGGGATTACCCAGATTTTTTATTTTATATTATTAATGCACTTAAGTCAAAGTTCATCCTGGTATTTATTTAAATTTGCCATTATGCATACCAAGACTCATTTAAAAGGTTCGAAGTTATTCAAGTTTTGCCTTCTTGCGAAGCGGTCAAACTACCATCATTTCAAGGAGCCGTAAATATTTTCAAAGTGCCGCTTAAGAATGAAACTTATCGATTAATAGAAGACGGTAACTTGTGCTATTATTCTAACATTAAATCACTTTCCGTCGTTGCAAACTGTTTGAACACAAAGGTACCGAACTTGACTAACTTTGGGTTCGAAATATGCATAATTAATGAGGCAAAACCCGAAAAATCGTTTTTCTCGATTTTCTTAAAAACTAAAGATTTTCAGAGAGTTAAAATATTTTTTTCAGAGGCAGTTACCCATACGTGTTCTTGAGGCAAATCATGAGAATTTTCGATTTTTCGAGCCTGGCCAGCGATTCTCGATAGTTACAGTCAGACATTCTTAACTGCTTTAAAGCTCGCGCCACGACCGCGTTCTCTCCCCAGTCTTTTCGCTGTTCCGACGTCACCGTTCCCGTTCCGCTTCTCGTTGCTTAAAGTCCCCAATGAAACCGGACACAAGCCGCTTTGGAACGAAGTCAAGTTTATTGATCGTGATAACCACTGGTACACGAGGAAGGAGAAAGAGGCAATTCACATAAGACTGCACCCTAATAACATCAACAGGGAAAACGGAATTGAAATTCCAGAAGCGTGAATGCCGACGATCAAGAAATACAACAACAAACACGCGGCAAGCCAGCGGACCCCTGAGGAAGACACAGCAAGCAGGAACAAAAGCAGGATCGAAATGCACCAATCAGAGCAAACCACGCAGCTACATAATGGCGAGCCGCAATCAGTCGACCCCATCGCCTGAAGAAGACTAGCACTAAGAAGTCGAAACGTCGCGATCATCATCCAGTGACCACATCGTGTGACAGATGAACAATATATATTATCATCACATTTTCTACGATGAACAACAACCCGTTCCTTGACTGGATTACTCTTGTTTCTTGCCTTTGAAAAAGCGTTTGACACGATAGATTGGCGTTTCATAAAAAAAACTCTCAACTACTTTGGAGAGAGCTGAGAGAGCTGCATCGTAAATAATGATTGGACGAGCGACTTATTCGTTTTAGCGGTTGAAATGTTAACCAGAGAAATCCGTAGAAATAGACAAATTTGGGGTTTTTCTGATAAATAACAAAGAAATTAAAGTTAAGTCTGTCAATATGCTGACGATACAACGTTAATATTACATGGATCTAGTCTATACTAGAAATTTCAATGTGAAAGTGAGTGCTGGCGAGGGGAAGTGGTTTGGAATAGAGGAGGGATAAGCAGAAAATTAGGTTAGTTCAAGATCCCCTGGATATTCCCGTAGTAAAAAGATGGTGGTATTTGGAAGGAGATATGGTGGCAACTGTTTATGCTCTAACGCTTTGGTATGTTTTCAAAGCGTGTTTTTTGGAACATTTCTACAATTATCGTGTTATTCTTAAAGGGAAGTTCTGAGTTCAAGAGAAGTGTATGTAGTGTGACGGGTGTGAAATACTGTTAGGACACAATTGAAACTGCGACATCAGTATTAGAAAAAAATGAACAATTTAATTCAGAGAATACCGGTACATTAATTATGACATTTAAGCGTCACTGTAACTGTAAGATCCTAGTATAAACACTTCTCAGTTATTTAAGGTAAAAGTGACTTCAAGTAGGTAATAACAATAACAAAGAAGTCCAGTTCATTCTGGGAACAAAACAGTTGCATAAATTCTAAGGTCGACTGTTGTGCCTCCTCGGGCGACAGACTTTGTGACTCAACGCCCGAATATTTTGCCTCAACGGGTGACAGACTTTTTGACTCAACGGTCAAAGATTTAGCCTCAACGGGCGAGCTAGTAACCTCGTGCTTCCCCTTGATGCGCTCTGAACTCACTTCAACGATAGATCTGTTTTCCAATTGACCTTTCACGAATACCTCCGAAGACAGGCAAGCTGGAGGCGGCAATTTACTCAGAGGGCAAGTCTCTTTATCTGGCGATTGCCCCATTTGAAGTGCATTGAGGAACAAATCATTTTCATGAAGCAAGACGCAATCGATTTCCTCACACCTCCATTGCTGAATTGGCCTCAACTGATTGCATAGTAAGGCAGACAAACTCATAAAAACTTCCTGTTGTCCTCGCGATTCATCACTAAACTGATCGTGACCTTGATGAATACTTCCCCCGGCATTTAGAAACATGTAGGCAATCGAAATAAGGAAAAACCCTTCTCTTTCAACTCTTCCGAACTTGTCAACCGCCAGCAAGACGTGAAGTGTGAAGAAATGTGCAAAAGAAATCATTGTCACGTCACACAACGAAAACGCCAAACTGCGCAAGCCCCGAACCTGACATCCGAAAAATCTTTCACGGAATTACAAACATGGCACAATTAATTGGTAAGCGGACCTCGTGTTCGTAATTTTGACATCCCTCACACGATTAATCCCTGAATTGCACTCCACTCAGTCCTATTACCATTACTACTAATAATAATGATAATAATTATTCTTACCATTATAATCAATAGCATTGTTATTAGTAGTAATGGTAATAGGACTGAGTGGAGTACAATTTAGGGATTAATCGAGTGAGGGATGCCAAAATTACGAACACGAGGTCCGTTTACCAATTAATTGTGCCATGTTTGTAATTCCGTGAAAGACAGAAAATTATTGAATCGCCCTTAGAACGTTGTACCGTTGTAATACCTGCACAGTGGCATTCAGGGTAGGAAACAGGGCAGTTGTCAATTCTAACCAACGAGTTAGAACACTAAAATAAGGTTTAAAGAAGGTTCAAGTTGAGGAGCTAAGTTAACCTCTAGAAACTGGGATAATCAAACGAATTTATAAAGTATGTTATACCACCTTAAGGTAAAGGGAAGGTGCTGACGTTTCGAGCGTTACCCCTTCGTCGGAGCGACGACGAAGGGCGAACGAAGTGTTTGACGAAGGGCTCGGGCGAAGGGCTAAAAAAGGGTTAACGAAGGTCTGACGCTCGAAACGTCAAAACCTCCCTTTAACTTTACAGTGGTATAACTTACTTTATCAATTTGTTTGATTATCCCAATTTCTTGTGCTTCAATTCCCCACCGACGCCGCACCAGTTTCTTTAGAAAGTATCCCCAAAATATAAGTTGATCTACAGTTGGTTTTCTAGTTAATTCCCCATTGTCTTTTGCAGGTTCAAAAATAACAGCGAAACATGAAAAAAGTTTTTTTTTATACAGGGCTGAGAAACACTTATTCCTTAGCATATGCTGTTTTGTCAAGTTTAACATCGTTTTAAACTTCTCTTTTCCAGATAGCGGAAGAGACCAACTCTAAATTATTCTAAACAAACTTTGGAGGGAGTCAATGAAAATTCAGAAAATGTGGAAATATCTTCCGAAGAAAAACTTTTACCTCTACACATTGATTCTGCTTATAGTTTTGGTAAACATATTTGTCTTCAAAACAATAAACAGTCGTGCTCATCATCCATTAACACGGAAACAGCGCTTACAGTTACCACAGAAAGAAGGAGAAGACTTGACTCAAATGCAAAGCACAAGAATGATCTTGTTCTACACTCCACTGTTTAAACAAAAACCATGGATGGACATCGACTCAACCAAAACCTTCCTCACGGACTGTCCAGACAAGAAATGCGTGATATCCTACGATGAAAACGATATAAGCAAAAGCGATTTGGCAATTTTCCATGCAGCAGACATGTCTGCAATAGAAACACTTGAGTTCATCCACAAACACAGGTCCCCGAATCAGAGAATGGCGTATCTCAGCCATGAAAGCGCACCTCATACACCTGATGTATCACCAATGCCGAGCGGATTCTTTAATTGGACCATAACTTTTAAGAGGACCTCCGATTTCACCATTCCATACGGTCATTCTTTTCTTCTCCATCCCGGGGATAAACCGTCCAAGGTGATTAACTATGCACTGGGAAAGGACAAGTTAGTTGCATGGGCGGTGTCTAACTGCGGCAAAACTAGAGACAAATATGTTCAAGAGTTGCTAAAGCACATCAAGATTGACATCTATGGCGGATGCAGCGGCGTTTTTGGACAAAACAATCAATGTCCAAGAGGTTCTTCTCGATGTGATGAACTCTTCAAGACCTACAAGTTTTACCTGGCGTTTGAGAATTCTCTATGCACGGACTATATTACCGAGAAGTTTTGGCGGACCCTGCATAGGGGAGTTGTTCCAATTGTGCTTAAGACAGATGATTACAAACGTGTTGCTCCTCCGTATTCGTTTATAAGCGTGCAAGATTTCAGCTTAGTAAAAGCACTAGCTGATTATCTTCTCTATCTTGACTCCAATGACACAGCTTATAACGAGTATTTTCATTGGCGGAACACATTCAACGCCGCCCAGAAACACTGGTTTCGCTTCGTCGCCTGCGACATGTGTGACGCATTGCACGACGGGAATGCCCCAACTAAGTGGTACGATCTGAAGTCGTTTTGGAATGCGAAGACCGACTGCGAAGAACCAGAGATTCCTCTTTTAAAGCTGATCGAGAAAAGTGGTAAGTTTTAATTCGGGAACTTCTCACATTTTTCATGTGCTCGTTTGAAAGGTCTCCGCAGCTTCAAAAACACGTTGAGGAAACAAACATTCGAAAATTGTTCGAAGCTACCGAAGGTAGCATTCTTTTCTTTAGAAAGCTTCTGAACAGTACTGTACTGTAGTACTGTTTGTTTTACTATACAGTGTGGATCAAACTTTTTCATCTGTGGATCAAACCATGCAGTGTGACCATTCTTTGGAAAGCTACTGAACAGTACTGTACTGTGGTACTATTGGTTTGACTGCACCGTGTGGTTCTTACTTTGTTATTGATAGCTACATTGATTGTGAACCAATTACCAGACTGGCCGATGGGGAATTAGTGAATAACATCAGTTGATTTTCAGTGCGCTCACAACACACTAAGTGTGCAGTTAGTTTTGGCTTTCTGGTGCTTCTAATTTTGAACTTGAGTACTTTTTTGGTAGCTCAGACTTTGTTGAAGGGAAATTTTAATCACCCCCAAACGATCAATTTAAACGTCGTACAGTAGCATGAGAATCCTCTTTGTAGATTTATCTGGTCTCAAGCAACCATGTTTCATTTAATGCCCAAGGTCACTTCAATATACAATAAATGGTCCCGATGAAAGGAAAAGTGACTAATTTCCCGATGGAGCATGCATTAAGTGCTTTCGGATCAATCTTAGCAGCTGGGCACAGAACCTTATATAAAAACAGTGACAGAATATAATATACAACACCTGATATATTCCACTACACTAAAATTACCTTATTTTAATTGCTGTGTCACTAAATAACGCAATTTAATTAAAATATCTCGTTACCAAAAGTCTTTCTTACGAACGCCTTCTTTAACACTTAGAAATTATGTAAAACGTTTTTGTTGTTTTTGTGTATGACTTACAGAAGGCTTTCCTAAGATAATTACCGAACACGTAAGACGGCTTACAGAAGGCATTTGTAAGATACTTACAGAGGGCTTGTGTAAGAAGGCTTACAGAAGGCTTGTTTAAGGTTGCTTACAGAAGGCTTGCGTAAGATACTTACGAAAGGCTTGTGGAAGATACTTACAAAAGGCTTGTGTAAGATACTTACAGAAGGTTTGTATAAGAGTCGTCCTTACAGAAGGATTGTATAAGAGTCCTTACAGAAGGCTTGTGTAAGGGTGATTACAAAAGGCTTGTGTAAGGGTGCTTACAAAAGGCTTGTGTAAGGGTACTTACACAAGGCTTGTGTAAGATACTTACAGAAGGCTTGTGTAAGAGTCCTTACACAAGGCTTGTGTAAGGGTTCTTACAGAAGGCTTGTGTAAGGGTATTTACACAAGGCTTGTGTAAGATACTTACAGAAGACTTGTGTTGATTGATCCCACAAGGTTTGTGTAAGATACTTACAGAAGGCTTGTGTAAGAGTCCTGACACAAGGCTTGTGTAAGATACTTACAGAACGCGAAGAAGGCTTACACAAGGCTTGTGTAAGATACTTACAGAACGCGAAGAAGGCTTACACAAGGCTTGTGTAAGATACTTACAGAACGCGAAGAAGGCTTACACAAGGCTTGTGTAAGATACTTACAGAAGGCGTAAGAAGGCTTACACAAGGCTTGTGTTAGGTACTTACAGAACGCGAAGAAGGCTTACACAAGGCTTGTGTAAGATACTTACAGAACGCGAAGAAAGCTTGCACAAGGCTTGTGTAACATTCTTACAGAAGGCTTGTGTAAGACTCCTTGCAGAGGGCTTGTGCAAGATTGATCCCACAAGGCCCGTGTAAGATACTTACAGAACGCGTAAGAAGGCTTACACAAGGCTTGTGTAAGATACTTACAGAGCGCTCGTGTAAGAGTCGAAGGCTTATACAAGGCTTGTGTAAGATAATTGCTTGTCTTACAGAAGGCTTCTTTAAGATACTTACAGAAGGCTAAGAGTCGGTATTAGGTAATTTTAGTGTAGTGGAATATATCAGGTGTTGTATATTATATTCTGTCACTGTTTTTATATAAGGTTCTGTGCCCAGCTGCTAAGATTGATCTTGGGATCAATCTTAGCAGCTGGGCACAGAACCTTATATAAAAACAGTGACAGAATATAATATATAACACCTGATATATCACACTGCACTAAAATTACCTTATTTTAATTGCTGTGTCACTAAATAACGCAATTTAATTAAAATATCTCATTACCAAAAGTCTTTCTTACGAACGCCTTCTTTAACACTTAGAAATTATGTAAAACGTTTTTGTTGTCTTTTGTGTATGGCTTACAGAAGGCTTTCCTAAGATAATTACCGAACACGTAAGACGGCTTACAGAAGGCATGTGTAAGATACTTACTGAGGGCTTGTGTAAGAAGGCTTACAGAAGGCTTGTTTAAGGTTGCTTACAGAAGGCTTGCGTAAGATACTTACGAAAGGCTTGTGGAAGATACTTACAGAAGGTTTGTATTAGAGTCCTTACAGAAGGATTGTATAAGAGTCCTTACAGAAGGCTTGTGTAAGGGTGATTACAAAAGGCTTGTGTAAGGGTGCTTACAAAAGGCTTGTGTAAGGGTACTTACACAAGCCTTGTGCAAGCTTTCTTCGCGTTCTGTAAGTATCTTACACAAGCCTTGTGTAAGCCTTCTTCGCGTTCTGTAAGTACCTAACACAAGCCTTGTGTAAGGGTACTTACACAAGGCTTGTGTAAGATACTTACAGAAGGCTTGTGTTGATTGATCCCACAAGGTTTGTGTAAGATACTTACAGAAGGCTTGTGTAAGGGTACTTACACAAGGCTTGTGTAAGATACTTACAGAAGGCTTGTGTTGATTGATCCCACAAGGTTTGTGTAAGATACTTACAGAAGGCTTGTGTAAGAGTCCTGACACAAGGCTTGTGTAAGATACTTACAGAACGCGAAGAAGGCTTACACAAGGCTTGTGTAAGATACTTACAGAACGCGAAGAAGGCTTACACAAGGCTTGTGTAAGATACTTACAGAACGCGAAGAAGGCTTACACAAGGCTTGTGTAAGATACTTACAGAAGGCGTAAGAAGGCTTACACAAGGCTTGTGTTAGATACTTACAGAACGCGAAGAAGGCTTACACAAGGCTTGTGTAAGATACTTACAAAACGCGAAGAAAGCTTACACAAGGCTTGTGTAAGATTCTTACAGAAGGCTTGTGTAACATACTTACAGAAGGCCTGTGTAAGACTCCTTGCAGAGGGCTTGTGTAAGATTGATCCCACAAGGCCCGTGTAAGATACTTACAGAACGCGTAAGAAGGCTTACACAAGGCTTGTGTAAGATACTTACAGAGCGCTCGTGTAAGAGTCGAAGGCTTACACAAGGCTTGTGTAAGATACTTACAGAGCGCTCGTGTAAGAGTCGAAGGCTTATACAAGGCTTGTGTAAGATAATTGCTTGTCTTACAGAAGGCTTCTTTAAGATACTTACAGAAGGCTAAGAGTCAGTACTGACGGCTTGTATACGAAACGCTTGTGAATCGCTTTGGGTCTTTTCTAAAGGCTTGTGTAAGAGTCGCTATTCTATGTGCAAACGCCTTTGGTATCCATCTTTAAAACCGTTTTACGCCATTATAATCATTGATATATTTTTTGCGATTGAAGCGATAGCAAAGTATTGTTGGCGATTATCGTTTGGCGATGATTGTTTGCTCCGTCTGAAAGAGTCCTTCTCTTCTTTCTTTTTCTTTTTTGAGAACATCTCAAGATGTTGCCGATGATTTAGTCGTTTTTAATCCTCCCAAGTTACCCACAACACAACTGATACTTTTTGCTGAGTTCCTATATGCGACTTTATTTTTAAAACTCGGTCGACAAACAACAAATAACAGTAAAAAAGAATTAATAATCGGTAAAGGATTTTTTACCGAGTTTCTATACATATCTATAAAATGTTAAATATGACGTTAGAATCAACTTATTCACTTAGGTTCGGTTTTTTCCTCTCTTGTCCTATGCTGCTATGTTCTGAGCAACGGTACTTAAAAAAAATTACGTAAATAGCAATACAATTTTATAATTAATTTTATTTTTACAATTTTTATTATACTGATATGTCGATTATTCAATTTTGTCTTTTCTACATGCATGAAAACAATGTTGTCACCTTAATGGTAAACGCATTAAACACTCATCTAACATTGATATATAGAGATCAAAATATAGGTCTCTTGTGTAATCTCAGCCTAATATTTTCTTAGTAGCGCACGTTCCATATTCTTACATTCTAATTCGCAATCCCCGGAAGAAACTTGAGCGGTAGCCGTTAGAAGGAATGTGGGAATTGGGCCTCATCTCAGCTGTATATACATGGAACGTGGGCTATTTGACTGTCTGATAGTAACAGTAACACTATTATAATGATATGATGGTCCCAATGAATGATGCCAGATGCCAGAAAATTTCACCACCCAGCCTAGACTTACTAAAGGTCGATCTCACCAGTTGCTGCCACGAGCGCTTTCCATTTGTCAGAACAGCCAGAATTTCACTTTTAATCAAAACTATCCTACCTGATCAAGTATGCACGAGGGACATAGCTTTTTAAGCAAAAACCCTTGCAAAAAGCAGATTTCATTTGCTAACTGACTGGTCCGGCAATTGTCCGGCCGGCCAGTTCTGACAAATGGACAGCGCCATAAGTGATGAAGGTCTCTTTTTTTAGGTACGCTGCGCTGATTCCGAAACTAACTGACAATACAAGCATCCAATTTAAATCAAACAAACTGAGCTACTTCACTGTTTACTCGGTGAATGCGTAGTGAATTATATAGAGTGAATACTCAATGCATATAAATTATATTAACAAATTTTGGAATCTACATATTTAAGCGGGATGTTAATGCTGTGTTCAATAATAAATTTAAAAAAAAACATGTAGGTTATCCAACGCTTAATTATGACCAAATTATAATCATAATCAAACACAATCATCTGTTTATATACACACTGTATTATTCAAATATGGAATTATTTCTTGAAAAAGAAAAAAAGGAATGAAAAGGAAAAAAGTATTCAATTTCCACTTGTCCTCAGTGTCACCTGTTGAGATAACAACAAAACAAAACTGTAAACAAAATAAAACTGCTTGCGTTGTATGAAAATAAAAGAAATAGTAGAAAATGGAAGTCGTAAGTTTGCTTGATGCTTCGCGTTTCACCGCCGTTGCGGCTCTTCAGGCATAGTGTCTTTATTGACCTGTTTTCATTCCAAGATCAATTTGCATAATTTAAAATCAAACTTTTATTTGTCGTTGTTTGTTCACTGTGAAAATGGAAAAAAAAATGGTGTTAGACCCGCAGAATATTTATCAATATGTTCAGTATTTAATTCCCACCATTTCTTTGTGCCGGTCTCTGATTTGTTGTTTGTGAACCGTCACTCTTTTTCTTTGGACATCACCCGTTTCTCCTTTGTAATCTAGTCCAAATTCTGCACACGTTATAACGTACATCACATCACGGTTTCGGATTTCAGCAAGCCGTGAAATGTATTAAGACGAAAGAAAATACACTTAAAGAAGCCTTACCGTTGTACTGTCATTGGCATCTTCGTCATCATCATTATTTTTCTTGGGAATTTTAGGGTCCCTTGGCCCTTCCTGTTAACGTAAAAAGGATTAAGTTTATAAGACGATAGCCACACCGTCACTAAATTAGTTCACGACTTAAGAATGTACCTATGTGAATTTAACGCTCACAGTTATATTACCTGTTGTTTAAATTTGTCTATCCGCCTTTTTCTTACCTAAAAGATATAATGATATATATTTATATACACCCATAGTATACCGCGTTTTTTATATATCTGTCATGTTTTGGTCGTCCAGGACAAACTCTACACTGAAAGAAAATCAAATATTGCGTGATCGATTTTAGCCTGTTCCAGGCTCTCAGATAGTGGAGAAGATGGCAAGAGAAATGTTGCCCTCCTCTCCCCAGTTCCTCCCGTTATATTTTCGTGTTCGCGCTTTCTCAATTCAGCGGACCCGACTATCTCGGAGCCTGGAACAGGCCAGATCGATTTACGGAGTCAACGTTATATGTAGTGTTAAAAAACAAATAACGCAGGCCTTTGTATCAGTGCACTTCACTTCAAGTCCATCTTGATGGGCATGGTCTTGCGCTCTTTTTACATGCATGAAACGGTGAATAAAAGACGCGTAGCCCCATAACAGCTTATCATGTACGTTTACCTCCTCCGTGTCAACAACAGTGGCATCCAAAGACTCCTCCTCATCATCATCATCTTCATTATCCTCGCCAATTTCGACGACAGGCAACTTCCAGAAAAAGAAAAATTGATTTTGATATCATTATAGCCAGTCTGAGAGCCAAAGCGGAGAATGACCTTGAGAAGGATTTCTTCAAACTCATGAACAACTCCATATTCGGGAAGACCATGGAGAATATCAGGAAGAGAGTGGACATTCAGTTGGTCACGAATGAGCTACAGGCACGCAAATTAATCGTGAAGCCGAACTTCCACCACAGGAACATCTTTTGCGAGAACCTGACCGCGTTTCACATGAAGAAAACAAAACTTGTCTTTGATAAACCCATTTACTTGGGCTTATCCATTCTGGACCTGAGCAAGACGACAATGTACGATTTTCACTACAACTACATAAAGCCTAAGTATGGAGAGAAAGCCAAGTTGTTATTCACAGACACGGACTCTCTTGCATATAAGATACAAACCGAGGACTTTTACAAGGACATTAGCCCAGATGTGAAAGAGAAGTTCGATACCAGCAATTATCCCAAGGTACACCCATCCGGCATTGAAACGGGAGCGAACAAGAAAATTGGGGGTATGTTCAAGGATGAAGCGGGTGGTGAAAAAATCACGGAATTTGTCGGCCTACGAGCCAAACTCTATGCCTTCAAAACGGATAATCAAAGTGAAGTGAAGAAGTGTAAGGGTGTGAATAAGACAGTTGTGAGTAATAGTATACGTTTTGAGGATTACAAGACTTGCCTTTTCAATGGCCAGCCACAGAGGAGGAAAATGAACACCATTAGAAGTCATCTTCACGATATGTACACGGAAACTGTCAATAAAATTGCATTATCACGCGAGGACGATAAACGGGTGATAATGGAGGATGGGGTACACACATATGCACATGGTCACTTCAGAACGCTGTCAGGCGGCAATTCAGTATCCTCGGGTACTAATTGAAGTTCCTCGCGAACGAATCCTCGTCTTGGTCCTCTATCCAAATAGTACAAAACTGGTTGACCCGGAGAAACCACAGTTCTGGATATGTCATAAACTTCAAGGCTCCATATAGGGTCCGTAGCCCTTCGTTTATCTCCACCTTCATCCTCACCGGGGGCATACAAATACCGGACTTCAACGTCTGGAGGCAACTTTTTCTCGTCCAATCCCACAGGCCGCTTATACCCTGGAGGCTTAATATCAATCCTCTCCATTTTCAAAGCTTCCTCAGGCTCTTTACCAGTGATACGGGTCGGCTCGCTATTCAGAGTCTTCATGATGGCGGGCAATCTTTTCACCCAAACTCTGGATCGGCCACCACTTACCATTTCCTGAGCGTATTGATGACCTAATAATTTTTCACCAATAGTCCGATTGGCTCTCTCAACAAAAGCCTGAGCTCGATGATTTCCAGCTTCGCTCCGCTGGATAGTTACTTGATGCTTATTCATCAAACTTGTCACATCACCCTTGAATTCTGTACCCGGATCCACCATTAATGTCCGAGGCCACTTCAATTTGCGGGCATAAATCCTCTCGAAGGCATTGGCGACTCCCCCACTGTCCTTCGAAGTCAGTGCTTCAGCATCCTTGTACCTGGAAGCAATATCAATCACGACCAGCGCATAGCGATATGTCTTTCTTCTCACTGTATCGTGAGGAAGAAACATCAAGTCTGCCTGATGAATTTGATTCGGCTTATCCACAACCCAATGTGGTCTGGGTATATACTTAGGGGGCGGGAGATATATTTGCCACAAGGCTTGCTTCTCCAACCACTCTTTGGCGACATTTTCACTGACTTTGGCTGCGCTGGCCAATTTGGGTATGGCTGAGTATCCACCAGTGGAGTAATATAACTGACTTAAAATATTATAATCACTTATTTATAAACGAGGTTGCGAGTATTTAAAATGACTGCAATACCAGAAACGCTAAACCCTGAACGTATTCCTCGAGAATCGAAGGGTTTGAAAGAGCATGCAATATTGAATCGTATCTCATTGACTCCATCTTCCGCGAACCCAAGTCAGATCCTGTACGTCGATATCCCCAAATTGGCGGCTAATGATGTGATAGTGCCCGGCAGCGTTTACCTCATATTTGACTTGAACGTTTCAGGTCATAAGGATAATACTTTAGTCAACAATGTGGGGAGGAACCTCGTTTCAAGGCTCAGAGTTGTCTTTGGCGGGGAGACCATTCAGGATACTCAGAGATTCGACTTGTTCCAGACTTATCACGATTTGTACTTGCCAAAGGAGGAGCGCGCAGATAGGATGTTAGAGGGCATCTCCTCCGATAACATGCGAAAACTCAGAACGAATGCTGGGGATAAGGATACTTCAAATGCAAAGGCTGTCAGGATGGCGGCTATCCATAACACTAAATATGCGATTCCCCTGGACCATCCAATCCTCCGAGATCATGGAGTCTTCTATCCAAGAGCGCTGAAAAATACACTAAGATTTGAAATTACGCTTGCCCCCGTTTCTGATGTTGTAGTGTACTCAAACGCTGAAGACCCCCCAAATTATACCCTCACCAACATTCATATGGAGTATTCATCCATCACGAGTGATTATTTAGCGAGTAAGGCATTAGCCTCATACAGGATTGGGAGAGGGTTCATGTATGAGAACATAATCCTGGAAAAGACCTTCACAGTCTCCAGGCCCAATGATGGAATCATTAATGAGAATATAAATGTCTCCAGGAGATCCATGACGGGGATATTATGCCTCTTCATAGACGATTATGCACCGGGGACAAGGGATTCAGAGATGTTGGTGAACCCAGACATCACTTCAATCAGAAGAAACATCGATTGGAAGCCAAATTGTCTCTATTCCAACGGGATGATCCCCAGAGACTTTTGGAAATCCATAATCAAGCGTTTTGGGGCGAACGATTCCGTTGAAGAGGCGGATTTCTATACAGACAAATTCGCGTTGTGGATTGACTTGAGGACCCATATCCCGACAATCACATCCATGGCAGTGGATTGGCCCTAAATGAAACTCGTGATGGGGTTAAACTTCAAATTAGGCGCCAAAAGTCTGGAAGTGGTACACTAAACTGTTACATGTCTGTGGTCGCGGATGCAGTCATGGGGATTATGAATGCCGATCTAAAAGAAATAGTGTATTGAGTAAGGATGAATGAATTAAGAGACAAGATCCCGTTCAATTGTATCATTACTGAGCCCACAGATTGTGGAAAGACCCAATACCTGGTGGATCAGATTCGAGGACACTTTAGGGGCGCATTCGAGTATATTGTCTTGATCTGCCCGACTTATGCGCATAACAAGACTTACAGAGACTTTGCAAAGGGGGACAAGAGATTCTCTGTACTCTCACCAGACGCGAGCGATCAGGACGAAATTAACGATTTGTTAACGCTTTGCTCATCGTTCTTCTCGGGTGAGAATACACTCATAATCTTGGACGATTGTGCTGTGTCGAAAGACTTGAAGAAACGGTCAAACAAATTCATCGATCTGGCCTTTTCTGGGAGACATAACGGGATATCTGTAGGGGTTCTCACCCAACAGCTCACGTCGATCGCGAAACCGTTCCGAGAGAACGTCGCTTGTGTGGTATCATTTTATAACCCGTCCCAAATCGCGATGAAAATGTTATTTGAGGACTATGGTGGGACTCTGGAGGCCGACGCGCGAAAACGGCTCGAGAAGGCACTCAAAAAGGAAAAGTATGCCAGACTGTGCTTTTGCCTACGTCACCCATTCCAAAGTTATTTAGAGATACCCGCGATTGAGGTATAACCATGTCAACTCCTGAAGATATATTGAATGCTGAAGCATCAGTGGATACTCACACACCAAACACTGAAGTGGAGTCAAAGAGGGAGTCCCTTTCAATCTTAGCGTGCATAGGCTCAACGAAAGAATACACTGGTACGGATATGGACTTCAAAGATATACTTAAACTATCGGAGAAGGATGTGGAGAAGTATTACAAGAGGTACCAAGTAGTTTCTGGCAAAAAGATCGCTGATGGGTTGGTGGACTCGTCCTTTCAGTTGATAGCCCAGGTTGTGAGTAAGTTCGTACATATAGGTGACCAGGAAGCTCTTGTAAGTGACTGGAAGAATGATCAGTTGATACTAAAGGAGATCTCAGAGCTATCTGGCTTACTTGTACTAAGGGGTGGAAGACTCACAGCACTACTCTCAGCACTTATTCACGTTGCAAAGCACTTCAAATTAAGTGAGCCTAGTTAGCCTGTCCAGATAGTCCCAACACAGCAGCAGTAAACATTAAGACTACTTGAAAACTCCTAATAAGACACCTATTAGGAGACTTGTATTGATTTATGAGGGTAAAAAATTGGGTTGAAGAGTCGAGTACCAAATAAATAGAGTATATGAACATGGCGCAAGAAGGTGGAATTAAACCTAAAAAAATACTTAGGATACATGGTGAAAACGATTTTAACCTTGATAAGTTTTTCGAAAGGATCACGCCAGAGGTTATAGATTGTACTGAATGAATTAAACCTACTGATGTATTCTTTGAACTTAAGTTTGGAAGACGTAAAACTGGTATAATTTTAAAGGCTTGTAAAATAGAAAATCATAAAAACTTCTCAGGGAGGTTAGTCGCAGATGCTAAGGAAGCATTATTAAAAACTTTGGAAACTAGGTTCAGAACCGCCGCAGCAGCATATTATAATTTACCGGAGGAGGGGGAGGAGTAACTTGATGGTGAATTTGAAGACTTTATGGCATGGTTAAACTCTGGAGGGGTTGAGTACATTAATATCAAATTTTTCAATGAAGACAAAGATATATACATAAACGCACGTTCTACAAAGATTTGTATGATGAACTAATGCCTATAGCATGGCACCCCGATCGTGCATGGGATTGGTGTTTCGATAACGAACAAAAGGGAGACGCTGAGCAACTATGGAGTTGATAACTTAATTTTCATGTAGAACACTATTGTAAACCTCTTAATAGCACACCTATTAAGAGACTTAAAGGGTACTATTCAGTATATCATACACCCAAAGAAACTTGTTGAACATGACTGAACCAATCTTCATCTCACTTGAATCTGATTTTGACTGGAGTACAATCATTGTGTCCGAACCTAAGAAGAACTCTTTCCCCAAAGGAGACTTATCAATTGAATGGATCACTTCAGATGTTTATGTGGAAGGTCCAGACGGTGAGAAACGTCCTATATTCATTGAATTGGCCGAACAACACTTTTCAGGCATATGGTCAATTGGAACTAATAAAGAGGATCGTAGTACTGAAACAATGGAGGGATTCCAGATTTACTACCCAATCACATCCACTGAGACTATGGACAGCCCCACAATTGAGGAAATACAGACTCGCGAAGCACTCGATAAAGTGTGGTTAATCACATTGGCTTCACTAAAGAGGTTTTGTGAAAGATCCAGGTCTGAGCGTCTGGTACCAGCCCCCACTTACAATGCATATACAACCGCCAAAAATGATAATGATTGGTCTTATGCTGTCAAACCCATATACGATTATCCATCCATCACGAATCCAATGACGGGTGAGAAATCAAAGGATGAATCAAGACCACTTAGGGCATACCTAAAGTTCACGGCTAGGGGTAAGGGTAAGCGTATAATATCCAAAACTGCTGTATATGGGCCAGGTGATGAAATAGTTCACCCATTTGAATACATGTGGCAGCCCGATAAATATGTAAGCGGTAATGGTCATCCTGTTGTACACTGGCATGGTATATTCTGGGGCTCACACGGACAAGCCAGTTATGGCGCTTCAGTTCGTCTTCGTGTTTCTGAGATGAACTTCTCTCCAGATAATGAAATCATCAACCTACCTGAAAACCACCGGATGTTGGGTCCCAATACATCAGAAGTTGAATTTGATACTGTATACTAATCAAGACTTACTTCTCCTCCTAATAAAACACCTATTAGGAGACTTGTATTGATTTATGAAGGTAAAAAATTGGGTTGAAGAGTCGAGTACCAAATAAATAGAGTATATGAACATGGCTGAGAAACCTGTTGAGCAAATCACAAAGGAGCCCATTAACAAAATCAAAATTAAGGACCCTAAGAGAGTGGAGCGTGGAAAGAGGTTAGCAGATGGCAATGAGATGGCTAGTGAAGCTTTGCTGTGGGAGGAGGTTGAGGCTAAGGCTAAGGCCCTCCAAGAGTGGCGTGACAAAAGAGTTGAAAAAGTAATGAAACAATTTGTGTTTTTCTAGGAGAGAGATAACGGGATATATAGTCACCACACAACCCGAGCAGTAAAAATAATACTACTTGAATATCTTAATAGAGCACCTATTAAGATATTTAAAGATTAGATCCAGTGGTATCTAAACATGTCTGAGGAGACCACTGAGCAAATCACTAAAGAACCCACTGTCAAAAATAAAGTGAAGGACCCAAAGAAAGTGGAGGCTGGAAAAAAACTGGCTGCCTACCACAAAAAGGCTAAGGAGGCTTTGAAAAAACAGCAAGAGGAGGAAGAGGCGACTAAGAGCCAACAAAATGAGAAAGAGGGATCTTCGGTTGATGTTAATGCCTGGATGCCGAGTTTATCCTTCCAAAATGTGTTAACACTCGGGTCCATTGGATTCGCTGCCTATCTCTTATTTTTCACGAGATATAAGAGTAAGATAGCTGACTTGCATGTACCAGCTCCCACCTTCAATCCCCCTCCCGTCAAAAACATTGATGAGACCATGAGGGTAGCCACCCAAGAAAATAATTTAAAAGATGGGTGGATGTAATCCATAAAATGGCTGAGAACAAGCTCGTAAAGACTGTTACTGATTCTGCAGTACTCGTGGGGCTCGCCGCCGCTGTGGGTTATGTGGGCAAAAAGGCTCTGAAAGAATCGTTCATTGGCGATCCATCGTCCAGTATTATGAATTATGGAAAATGGGTCGCTGTTTTAGCGGCAAGCATGTATCTCAAAACTTATTTAGAGGATCAGAAGATATTACCCAGTAACTGATGGCAAGTATCGCGATCATGCTTGGTGGGGCAGTACTGAATGCAACAGCCTTCATTGGTGGTAATTATTTAGCCAAGGTTCTAAGCGGATCATCATCCAAAGATTTAGAATTAGAAAGGGAAAGGCATGACAAAGCCAAGGAGAAGTACCAAAAAGATTACGCTGAGTACCAGGAAAAGCGGCTGGCTTTTATCGATTTTAGGAATAAGAGAAAGGGGGACGAGAACCAAGCCTCCGAGAACATATCAAAGACGGATGAAGCGCTGAAATTGTACAGTCAAGCCAATCCTCCCAGGTTCTCTGACTAGTACCGACCGAATGGGGACCAAAGAATGGGTGAGATGGCCTATGTCTCTGGTGGGATGTTAGCCCTGGGATATATCACGAGTAAGTGGCTGTGAATAAAACAACTTAGAAACTTCCATATTGGACTTCAAATATGGAAGTTGATCCTGAGCTCGATCCGACTAAACTAAATGAATCAGGGGCCACTGGTGGTGGTGACGATGGGGATAATACACTTTATCTTAGCCCAATAGCCACAAAAACGTCCACCACTCGTGGTGACCCTGATATGGAAGAGGAAACGTCATTCATTGAGAATACCGATGAAACTAGTCCCTTGATACGAAAGGAAAGGGACCAAGAGTATGCTTGGGATGAAATTAAACGCGCATTCCCCAAAGTCAATATTGCAAAGTCCAAATTCACTGCCACCACAGATGGCTTAGGGAGGGTGGTTGTGCGGTTGAAAAGGGCTAACTCCAGACCATACGTATTCTTCAAAGATGATGGTGGGGTAAATGATGAGTTTATGAATCTAAAGGGTATAAAAGCCACTCTCGGCCCAAGCGCAAACGAGGTTGTGGAAGCTAATGATGGTCAGATAGCGTAGAAAAAGGGAGCCCTCACCAAAATTAAGGAGAGGCTAAGATTCCTTGAGAAGGAGAATGAGCAAATACAGGAACGAATGTCATTGCGAGAGCGGGTAAAAGCCATCTTCAAGAAACATGGGTTCACAGCATTTGCCGTTGTGAGTGCCGTTAGTGTGGTCATTAGCGTTATCGTGTCTAATTTTTCTAAAGGGATCTCGAAATTGGGGAAAGGCGTTGGGGATGGGCTTAAGACCATCGGTAAGAAACTGGGTGAGATATTGCCTGGAATGGTCGGAGCGATCGTGAGCTTTCTGTTCAAGACTGCCGGAGAGGTCGTTTCATTCCTGGGGAAGAACGCTTGGCTATTGATCGTCGCGGTTGTCGTATATTTTGTAGAGCAATTAAAGAAGAAGCATCGTTGAATGTAAATGTGGAGCTATTGCGTCAAAGAGAGAAAGGAGACTGAATGCGTGCCTGGAAGTGAAACATACACCAAAACCTGTAAGGGCACGTGTATGATGAAGTGCAAATGTGCACGTGCTAGCTGTGGGATAACCAAGGCTCGGTTCCTCTCAGAGGCTGAGTATAAAAATTTAAAGAGGTCCAAGGGATAATCCAAAAATGTTGAGCGTTACAATGTACGAGTCTGAAACGAGGGTGTATTTGGATCCTCCCCTGGATAAGGTTCAGGAGATACAACTCCTGGATTGTAAGATACCCAAACGAT
Source organism: Ricordea florida (assembly GCA_949710005.1). Lineage (NCBI taxonomy): Eukaryota > Metazoa > Cnidaria > Anthozoa > Corallimorpharia > Ricordeidae > Ricordea > Ricordea florida. The sequence continues at coordinate 14,886,170 of OX453281.1, forward strand.
TGGTGAATTTCAAAGACCGCCAGGGTTTAATCAAGGATGATAATCGCCCCTTCATAATAATCGATCCCGGTACATATTCATTGCGAAGTATCCACGCGATCTTTCTCAATGATACGGAGAATGCCAAGCTCTCAATCATTGAGACTGATACTGTTGATTATCTGTATTCCAATAAGAGTTATAACATTAAGCTTTCGAGAGGGCTACAAATTGGGCTCGGGGTGCCTGAAATCATAAAACCTGGCAAATTATACCCCATAAATGTCCAGATCAAAGAGCCTCTGAGACTTACGTGCAGTCTAGTGGATAATCGGTCGTCCTATATTAATAATGGCCGATTTGGGGACTCTGTGAAGATTTCCCCCTCATACCTCCTTGCCAACATACCCTCGCAGAATTATGCAGTCATCCCGGCTCAGAAATTGAAAACTCCTATAAATCACTTCACTCTAAGCATTCTGGATAGTGCAGGGAAAAAATTGGATCTGAAAGGGTCTCACATCACCATCAGTTTGAGACTCAGATAACATTTTAAAAGGACGTGAAAATCGTAACTAAACATGGATGAGTATAACAGAATCTATCCCGAATTGCCTCCAACGGCGCCTCCTCCTGATGGTGCAACTTTCAGACTACAACAATGTTGTGAAGCCCTGAATAAGCTAAAAACTGAATTGAAGCATTATGAGAAGGTCCTGAAAAAGTACAATCGCTCAAAAGGCACGCTAATAAACGCAAGCTCGACCTTTGGTATTATATCTTGTATTCTGGCGGCTGGAGGTTTGGGGAGCTCTCTGAGTGGAGTGGGAATCATAGCAGCCATACCCTTGGGAGTAGCAAGTGGAATATTTGTCTTTACGTCCATAGCGTGTGATCAAGTCTCCAAGAGTCTCTCCAAGAAAGCGGTCAAGCATCAAAGTACCGTTACTCTGGCCAAAGCCAAAATAAATACAATAGAGGACCTAATATCGAAGGCGCTTCGCGATAATAAGATCTCTGACGAAGAGTTCTCCTTGATAATCGAAGAGCTTAAGAAATTTGAAAAGCTCAAGGCTGAGATCCGACTCAAGGCTCAAAAAAGTCCAGTGAAGGGGGACGATCATCTCGTTGTGAAACAGAGGGTCCGAGAAGAGATTCTCAAAGAACTAAAAGGAGGGTCATAACCATAACGTACGATAAGGTCTCTTATTAAGTTAAAACCGACAATTCTTCTATCCAAATACTGGACAGAAGATGGGCTTGCTTGAAGATTTTAGTAATAGATACCCAAACGCTGACCGGGGCAAATTCACTTTTGTGACTGATATTTATGGGGGATACATGAGATGGAAACATAACGGGACAATAATCATGTCTTATGATGATCCTACTGGCAAGACATGGACAGTTGATCTTCCACAGAGTTTGAAGGTGGAACTGTGGGCTGATTTGGGTTTGAGTGGTAAGACTGTAAGCTCCTTCCCAAAGAGCCTAACTCTGACCAATCGGTGGTATTCCATTCCAGCCATTGATTTTGATGACTTCACCAGTGATGTCACAGGGATGCTGACTTCTTTGGACATATACGTATCCAATACCAAGAAGTTCACCGCTAATGTGCGTAACGTATTCACATCCCAAGTTGTTACTTTCAAGTCTGGTGCACAGAGTCGAAAGTGGTTGAACGCGCCCGATATGAATTATTGGCCACAACAACTGAACTTTGCAGTGTGGTGCGCGACCTCTGGATGTGGAATCAGTCCCCTCGAGAGTCTGAATTACCCCAAAGTTGTGAATAGCTTCGTTAAATTTCACGTCTATTTCACTGTAAGGCGGATACTGTACGAATTGAGTGTGCCGCTGCCTGATGAACAGCCATTTGCCATAGCAAACAATCCTTACAGTAAGGTTGCTTACCAAAGATTATGCGCTGAATTTGGAATCGCGAACAATTCTGATTTCAGATGGAAAGGCGGGCGAAACGGTGGTCTGGGTGATATCTTCCTGGATTATGGAGCTGGGTATCATGGACGAGGTGGAGGATTCCAAAATGTTCACATCATTAGGAATTACGATGAGGAGGCAAACCAGTGGCCTGGCGCGAGTGGTAAGTTCTCGGATGATGGTGGTAAGAAGGATAAGGGGGATCTCATCTCGTTCATTCGGAATGATGATTTCGCTGCGTACAAGAATGCTTGGTTCATACCCACGAGTAGTCATGGCCTTACCAAGGCTGGACTTGGGAGATTGAATCGATCTGTTGAGGCCTTTGTTTATTGCGTGTTAGGGTCCCAAGTTAATACTCGAAACTCGATTGTAGGCACTGGCGGCGGGGCGATTGAGACGCAACAAGAGTTCTTATCTTTGTTTGAGAGTAGTGTGATCGAGAATGATATATCGAGCTCGGTTCAAAGGTACCAGCTCGCGACTCAGGAAGCAAAGTTAAGATTGGATCTGGCAATTGCGCCTGGAGTCTGGCTGATGCCTAGCAATATGATTATAAATACAGAGAGTGTGGTTGGGTACAATAATAATAATAATCTGATGAATGCTACGGATGATATGAAGTTTGGGGTTAATACCGATGTAAACCTGGAGACCAAGCATGTGGGGATAAGCCACAATTTGGGGTCTTCAAAAGTTAAGTTACCACAGGCGGCTGTGAAACCTAAAGCTGTACAAGTGCAGCCGCCAAAGATGGATGCTGAACGTGTGATAGGAGAGTCTCCCCAGGTTAATACTAGTACCCAGCATGAAAATACTCTGATCGCATTGACCATTGTGGCTGCTGGGTTAGCCTGGGCTCTGTTTTGATGATTGGTGAAAAGTGGAATTGAATAATCAAAGAGTTTTGTATGAGTATATCATGTCTGTTGCCATCGTTGGATGCCTACGTTTTAAGGACCAAAAAAAGTTTTGTGAAAAAGTCTACAATGCTCTTGACGAGTGGGGACTGGAACTCTCAAACATTAAAATCATATCTGGTGGGGAACGTGGAGCTGAGACTCTGGCTGAAAATTTTGCATTGGACAATCATACCCTTTCGAGAAAATCCTTTCTGAGTGGAAATTTGGTCAAGCGGCTGGACCTATTAGAAATGAAATAATTGTTGAATGCTCGACGCATGTACTAGCTTTCCCTTCACGTTTTGCATCTACAAATGCTCTTTCCACTATACAACTGGCAAAAAAATATAAGCGTAAACTTATCGTAATACAGGTCTAACGCTATATGATTTTGTAACGTGGTTCGCGTTACAAAACGTGCTGTTTTATTCTTACTTAGGGTTATGGCATTCTTTACAATAACGTTTATATTTACCATGAACACATATGCCCTTACCCCCACACTCCTTACAAAATCTTTTTTCTCTATTGTGATAACATATTTGAGAACCTCCGCAGTCCTTGCAATATGATTTATACTTGTTATGTGGACATATTTGTGAGCCTCCACAGTCCCTACAGAATGATTTCTGTTTACCGTGAGGACACATTTCTGAGCCTCCACACTCTTTACAATATCTTTTTACTTTACCATGAGGACATCCGTTTGAGCTTCTAATCAGTTTTTTGATTTTAATTACAAATTCATCAAAAACGTGCTCTGGGATTTTGATTATTTTGTAACTCTTACTTCTCAGCTCTTTCACTGGCAAGTTCTCCATGATCCTCGCTTATGTATACTCTACACGGCTTTAAGATCTTTTGGTAGCTAAGCGGGGCCGATTTCACTTTTTCAAAAATGCGATTGAGGAAAAAGTGAAATTCCTTAAAATGAAATTTGGGATTTAGGAAAGTGGAATGAGGGGGATTTAAATGGGAAAAATGCGTTTTTGAGATTTTGGCCCAGAATCCCCCATTTACAACTACTACCCTAAATTTCCTTACGTTTTGAAAGTTAGATCAAGTGTACACAGCTAATTCATAGAATTTTGCAATAATTAATTAGTATATGGGGTTAGGAATGGGAATGATCACAAGTGTCCGGAGTCGGCATGATAAACCACTTCTAAAATGCAACTTCTTCACTTAAAACTTTAAGTAAATAGAATGTAAGTATTTATAGGTCTTTCAAATGTATCAGGTGGTATCGTTAACGTACGGTTCAATTTCAACGTTTTTCTCCATGCATCTAAATATGCATGTGGAGAGCAGAGTTGAAAAAAATTAAAAACAATAAATTTATGGAGGTCAAGAGGATTATCAATTTACGGGAAAGTAAATATTATTAAAACACTTTTATTTCCAAAAATGATCTACTCTAGTTCGGTGATATGTACTCCGCATGAAATTATAAAAGAATTTAATAGTATGATTTTTCGACTTTTGTGGAATGGCAACGATAAGGTTACCCGACTTTCGACATTTGCACCTTATGACCAAGGTGGCCTTAAAATGTTAGATTATGATAATATGGTCAAGGCTTTGAGGCTAAGCTGGTTAAGACGAATAGTCGACTCAGATTACTTTGGTTTCTGGAAGTCCTATCTTGATCATCTTTTGGTGAATGAAGGAGGATTATTCTTAATTCACTGTAATTATGACATCAACCAATTAACAATCTCAGCAACTTTCTATCGAGAACTTTTGGATTGGTGGTCAAAATTAAGAGAAATCAAAGATCCCGTAAATATACATAGGTATATTTTATGGAACAACAAAGAAATAAGGATTGACGGCAAAAGTATTTTTTATAAACATTTCTTTGATAATAATATCATATACACGTCTTATCTTCTTTATGAGATGACAAATATTGAGTCTTTTAATGTCGTCAGGGATGCAGGACTAAAGAACTCTAATTTCTTAGTATGGACAGGTCTAAGGCAGTCAGTTCCACTGAAACTGCGTGTTCATGTGCCCAACTTGGAGAATGTCCTTGACTTAGAAAAATTTAAGTGTCGTGATTATTATCATCTTCTTATAAAGCAAAAATACAAAAAACCAAATAAATGGGCCAAGTTGAGAGAAGAATTCAATCTAGAGGATAAGCAACTTTCGGAGGCATTCGTGATGCCGCTGAGAGTTGCAAATGAACCTTATGTACATTCTCTTCAGTATAAAGTACTGAATTCTATTCTATACACCAATGAATTACTTTGCAAGATAGGCCATATTCCTGACCCCAACTGTTCCTTCTGTCATCAGACTACTGGGACCATATCTCATATTTTCTTTCACTGCTCTTTTTCTTCTTCCTTTTGGAATGAGATATGTGAATAAATTTTAAATAAACTTAATAGTTGCGGTTGCCTCTCGTTAGAATATCACGAGATTATTTTAGGACTTTTAACGGGGGAGATGGATCTGCTAAACTATATAATCATTTTAGGAAAAACGTATTTCTGGACTTGCCGGTGTAAAGAAACTAAACCTTCTTTCAGCCATTTTGAAAGAATTTTTATTAAATAAATATCAAACCGAAAAGTATATTTCCTTTAAATTGAATGACATTAATCTGTTTAAAAAAATATGGAGAATTTTTGAGGAATCGTTTCTTTCAAACACTTAGAAAAAAAAACGTTTAAGTATTATAAGAATATAAGTAGTATAAGTAAGAGTAAGTATAGTGTAAATGTAATTACAACATCAAAAATGTAAAGAAAAAAATGTACATTTCTTTCAATAAATAAGTATATTAAAAAGAAAAATGTGGAGAGAAGAGTTGGCGGAGTGGTCGTTTTGAGCTGTGATCATGTTGCCTTATCCACTACAGTCAAGGGGGTAGGGTCGTAAACAGTTGCACCTTTAGATGCAGTAATTGGTCTCTTCACTAGTACGGTTTCACCGGGTGATAAAGTGCTGGGTTTCACATAAACCTTGCTGTCAGCATGAGTCTTGAACTTGGATTTCTGCGAGAAATCGCGTTCGCGGACGATCTCCGACACAGGGTCAACGTAGTTGGTCTGTGGTAGCTTGTTACGCACAGGACGTTTCAGTAACAATACTGCTGGGGCAACACCAGTGGTTTGATGAGGAGAGGTGCGATAGTTTCTCAGAATCGCTTGCAGTTCCTTTCTCCAGTTTCTTCCTTCCACTTTAGCGGCCTTAAGACACTTCTTCAGTGTTTTCACGAATCTCTCTACTTCACCGTTGGCCCTAGGCCATAACGGGGTTACCTTGCGACGCTTGAAACCAAGCGCATGAGCAAACTTGGCAAACTCTTCTCCGCTGAAAGGTGGACCATTGTCTGATCTAACAATCTTCGGAGTTCCGAATGTAGCAAATAGCTGATCTAACTTAGGCATGACAGCACTAGCGGACGTTGACGACACTGGTTCTACGAACGGGAACCTTGAATAATCATCAACCAGTAGAAGTAGGGTTTCACCCTCAATATGCGCAAAGTCGATGCTTACTTCATCAAAAGGGCTGTCAGGAAGAGCTGATACTTGAACAGGCTCTCTAGCGTACACTGGGGTTACAACTTGGCACGGTAAACAGGCCTTGACCTTTGTTTCAACCATCTTGTCCATGCATGGGAACCACACCTTCTCTCGCAGGAGGGCCTTAGTTTTAACTATGCCCGAGTGACCTTCATGGGTGATGTCAACAATTCGTTCTTGCAGCGCAGCAGGAACTACTAAACGATCGGATTTTAAAAAGACAGAGTCAGTGCAGGTTAACTGCTCCTTGACTTGCTCATAGCGGGATAGCTCAGATAGTGATACACCAGGTGGCGCCTTATGCCAGCAACCAGATTTCATCGCAGACATAACCGCTTGTAGCACTGGATCTGTTGCGGTTGCAGATTCTACCTCAGACAATGTTACAGCTTTTGGTACTGCATTTCTTATAATAAAAGAGATGTGGTCTTCAGAATCGATTTCATAATTGTGAGATTCCAAGTCTCCTACAGGGTGTCTCGAAGTATAGTCTGCTGGGTTTGAAGTACCAGGGCGATATTCTACTGTGAATCGGTACTGCTGCAGCTCCATGAGCCAACGTTCTATCCTGGCGGACGGTTTAGAGTTGGGGTTGTTAAACAAGGAAACCAGAGGTTGGTGGTCTGTGATTACTTTAAATTCCCCTCCATAGATGAACAAGTGAAAACGCTTTACAGCCCAGTAAACTGACAAAGCTTCACGATCAATCTGTGGATATCTAGCTTGAGTTGGTGTGAGTGGAGAACTGGCATAATGCAAAGGTGTCACTTTATTAGTCGAAACATCTTTCTTAGTCAGGACAGCACCTAGACCAATGGGACTACCATCGACAAAGATGGAAGTAGGTTTCTTTGGATCAAAGTATCCAAGGGTAGTCTTGGTAGATAGTGCCGCTTTTAGGCGTTCGAATGATGATTGTTCCTCCTCAGTCCACTGCCACTTCACTCCATTACAGGTCAGCTGTCGAAGAGGTCTGGTGATTAGTGCAAAGTTCTTGATGAACCTAGAGCAGAATGCAGCCGAGCTAAGGAGGCTTCGTACTTCAGATACATTGGTCGGTGGCATAACATTTTGCAGAGCTTCAACCTTTTTAGGATCAGGTAACATGCCCTTTTCAGAGAACACATGGCCAAAGAAGAGCATAGTGGGAACTCGAAACTGACACTTAGGTAAGTTTATTGTCAGACCACTCTTCTGGAGTTGACGGAACACTTGTCTCAGATGTCGGTCATGAGTGTCTTTGTCTGCGCCCCCAACATAGATGTCATCACTGATGTTCTTGACGCAGGGTACGCCACGGATTGCATCACCCACCTTCTTTTGGAAGATTTCTGCTGCGCACGAGAAGCCAAAATTGAGACGTTTGTATTGGAACAGTCCAACGTGTGTAGAAACCGTGCTTAGTGCTCTCGAGTCGGGGTGCAATGGGATCTGGTGGTACCCTTGATTTAAGTCGATCTTACTAAACACCTTACAACCGTTCAAGTCCGACACTACGTCATCGATGGTGAGTATGATGTGTCGCTCCCTGATGATAGCTTTGTTTAATGAACGCATGTCCACACAAATTCTAATCTCGTTCGGTTTGTTCGGCTTGGGCACAACAACAATTGGCGATACCCAAGGGGTGGGGCCTTCTACGCGTTCAATGATGTCATCATTTTCAAGCTGTTTGAGTTTTTCCTCCACCTCTTTTCTTACATGGAAAGGGACTCGGCGATGTGGCTGTGCCACGGGTTGACAGATTCATCTACATGTATGCGTGCTGGTTCACCTTTGTACTTGCCCATTCCACTGGTTAGATTAGGAAATTCCTTGAGAAAATCTGGGGCATCAGGTGGCAGGTTAGCAGGAGGTTCGACCGTACTAACAGCTTTAATAAGATTTAATGCTTGTGAGGTTGTCCAGCTAAGTATGGAGCTTGATGAACCCTTTGCGACATAGAATGTTTCCACGGATGAACAGCTACCACTGATAACAGTAGCTAGGAACTTTCCACACAGGGTTAGTGGCTTATCAGACATGTATGGATACACTTTAGCCGGTTTCAGCCGGTTGTGGCTTTGATTTAAAGCCATCAAAGTCTTTCTTGCTTAAGATATTCACAGTTGCTCCTGAATCTGCCATTATGCGGATAGGTGTGTTCATGATGGTGACCTGAAAGATAGACTTGCCAGCTTGCTGTCCCTGTGCACCAATGTTAAAGGTATACTCTTCGCTGTTGTCACTAACAGCACCGGCTAGAGATGACATTTCACTACTCGGATACTCTTCAACATCTGCAGACCTGGCATGGTGTTTACCTTTTGACGGTTTCTTTGGGTGCGAAGATTTGAACCGATTATTGGGTTTGCCACGACAAACTTTGGAGAAATGGTTCATTTTGCCACAGTTCAAACACTTTTTACCTTGAGCAGGGCAAGTTCCTTGATGTGGGTAATTTCCACCACATAAACCACACCTGTTGTTACGCAATCCAGACTTTGGTAGACCACGAGAATTCTCTTTCTGCTGAACGTCGGTTGCTTTATTTCTACCATAGCCCACTGCGTTGGATTGCTGTTTCTCCATCTCAGTGGTCTGTTCGTCGGCGGTTTCCATGGCGCGAGCTACTTTCAAAAAATTCTCAAGATTGAGGCTCTGTTCGATTTCTTTAAGTCTCAGGCGAAGCGATGAGGTTCTTTGAATAATCTGCCGCTTAATTTCCAGTTCGGGATCGGCGAATTGACACTTGCGTGCTAACAGCTGGAGACGTGTGTAAGACTCGGTAATGTTTTCACCAGATTTTTGCGTTTCCTGACGAAAGGCATAGACGTGATAATCCACACACTTTTGAGGCTCGAAATGATCAGCAAGAGCCTTTACGGCAGTCTTGTATTCGTCACTTCCTTCCGGCGGTTCTGGAACGGTAAGTGTCTCAAACACAACACAGGTTTCTTCTCCCACGTAATGCAACAATATGGCTTTCTTTTGAGATGCTCGGGTAATGTTCATTGCTGTAAACGTGTTGTCCAAACGCTTGACATACTTCTCAAAGCGAACGGGTACTGTATCTCTTGGTTGAAGATCAAACTCAGGGAAGGTCGGTAGGTTAATTGCCATTGCAGAGGCTACTGAAGGCTGCGAAGGCAAAGTGGTTGACGAAGAATCTGCAGGCATTGAAAACAAGGTTGATCGGTAGGATTTTCCGGTTGATTTAACACTTTAAACGTAAAGATTTCCGTCTTCGATTACTTGCAATCCCATCCTCGTCGCCATTTGTGATGTTTTGAATGGATTTCAAAACAGGATGGAAACAATTAACAACGATTTAATAAACAGTTGCAAGAAGACGTGTTACAGCATCGGTGGACGCCTTGATCATTTTGCTACCTATATCCCATAGTTCCTAGCGAACATCCGGTATCAATAACTTCCGGTTTATATGAACATTACAAGTGCTAGATACAATTGACACTTGAATAGTTCATTATTATTAGTAGTATTATTTTTAGCAAGTCAGGTTGCATCAATTATGTGATTGAAAGAGTACATACAAAGCCTAAGTGAAACCCTGCTCAGGTTAGGATTAGCCACAGAAAATAGTACAATATATCAATTTTGCCCAAAATATATAGCAAAATGCACCGTCCCTGGGTGGGCTTGAACCACCAACCTTTCGGTTAACAGCCGTACTCGCTAACCCATTGCGCCACAGAGACCTCTGTAGAAACGATCCCTGCACTCTCAAGATAACAATTAAAAGCCCAATTAAGAAGGGATTCGCAACTTCCCTAGAATACTTGCCAGTTTTTTATTTAACTCTTTCTTGCAGCATCGGAGTGGTGGTGATATCATGGAAAATGACAGATTCGTTCGTTACTTTTCAATCGCATATCTCTAGAGAAGTGCAAAAATTTACACAGTAATGATACTAATAGTAGAAATAGTAAACAATAGTAAAAATCATAATAATATCAATAATAATGATAATAATAAAATAGTAATTAAAGAGTTCAGGGTGGTGGTCTCGCAGCTGTGAATTCTCTTGTAGGCGGTATTCTAGTGGTTGATAAAGATTGATTAGCTTAAAGAAGGTGGTACAAACCAATTTCAATTGCTTCTTGTAGCGCGTGGTATATCACGCGTTTCGATTAGTAGTTCTGATCGTTACAAGAGAGTCCGACTTTTGATTACAGTAACACTAACCTCGCCAATTAACAGTTTGTAAGAAAATGTTCTTTCCAAAGGTGATGAGCCCTAGTGGAAAGTTATTAACCCTATCTAGACCGTCGGGGGGGGGGGGGGGGCCTTTGAGGCCCTACCGAACTTTAACAGCTCGTATCTCCCAAACCAGGAAAGCTAGGACAACCAAACTTGATGACTTTTCCTAAAATTTATCTGGCAACATTTCTATGTTGGTTATGAATGTCTGTCATTTTTGGTGTTTCCATGGTAACCGATTCGTCACAGGTATATTTTCAAAATTTTGGAATGAGTATTTTTTTGGACATATTGTTTACAATTTCACCATTGCACTGGTCTTTTCACACTGATTCAACAATAAATCATTAATTTAATAGTAGTTTATACAATTTATGACCATTGTATGCTAATTAGATGAAGGCATGAATTTATAATTAGCAAAAACAAAGATGGCGGACAATATTTTTAGTTTCATGAGAATATCTCTAATATTAGATAGGTAAATACCATGATTTGATTATAAAAATGTTTGATAAACTATAATTAGTTGTTTCCAGTCAATTGATGTATGTTTTTAAACATTGTTATGCAGAAAAGAATAACTGAAAAATTCCAAGATGGCGGATCCAAGATGGCGGATCATAAGAAATAAAAAAATTTACTAAACTTGATTTTTTTTTTTGTAAACCTTTTATCACAAACACTACACACATGTTGTTAAACATTGTTGTTCAAGAAAATTGCTATTTTCTAGCGAGTAAGTATGACACTTTCTGAATTTTGGAAATCTATGGAGAAATTCATTTTGGGATAGTTTATCAATGCATTGTGGGTAATAAATATGGCGATTGACATTTAGACTTACCCGAACTCTGATTTGTAATGATCTTGTAATGTTTACCTACATTTTATGTATACTTTGAAAAGTCATAAAGTTATGTCATTACACATACATATATATGACGTCATCATGACGTATATATTAATCGCCAATTAGGTAAACAATGCTTAAGATATACAACACTGTTATTAGTAACATTTATCTTGCTCAGTTTTATGTTATAACGTTTAATGCCTAAAAGAGAAAAAAATACCGTATTTTACATTAAAATACAAGAGATGACGTCATAAAAAGAATGTATTACGTCATCATGACGTCAAACTACCTGTGTAGATTGTTTTTGGCCTATACACCCATCACTGTAAATTTCGTGGTCATACGACCATTCGTTAACGAGATACGGAGGGGGGCCCATTAGGCCCCCCCCCCGGGCAAAACAATAAAAAAGCCCGGTCTAGATAGGGTTAAGACACTATTAAATCCACCTGATAACGCTTTTTCCTTTGTTTTGGAGCAGTCTGGCCCTCTAGAAAAAAACTTCAACTGATTTAATATGAACTAAAATAGGAAAATTAAACAAGACTGATAGTTAAAGTTTTTGAAAACTTGATAAGCATTTATTCAAGGTTGCTCTAACAAGGAAATGATATAGAACACGCCACAGATGGAAGTAATCCTTACATCGTAAGGCTCAGTGGCCCAATGGATAAGGCATCTGACTACGAATCAGGGGATTCCAGGTTCGACTCCTGGCTGGGTCGTGCTATTCTTTCTTTTTAATCAGTATTACGGTGATTCACTTTTTATAAGAGTATTTTAACTTAAGTTTTCCCTTGCTTTTCTGTCCCTTCACCGCTCAAATTGTTCTGCTTTTGAAATTTTTCATTGAGCTTCTTGTTGCTTGGCTAGACTACACACAGCGAAGGATAAAAGAATCTCACTAAAGAGGGAATCTTGGAGAATGAAGAGAATCTTAATTGACTTAGTTATTAAATCCCCTAAGTTTCCTTACGTTTTGAAAGTTAACTAGATCAAGTGTACACAGCTAATTCATAGGTTTTTGCAATAATTAATTAATATAAGGGTTTAGGAATGGGAATGATCTCAAGTGTCCGGAGTCGGCATAATAAACCACTTCTAAAATGAAACTTCTTCAATTAAAACTTTAAGTAAATAGAATGTAAGTATTTATAGGTCTTTCATATATATCAGGTGGTATCGTTAACGTACGATTCAATTTCAACGTTTTTCTCCATGCATCTAAATATGCATGTGGAGAGCAGAGTTGGCGGAGTGGTGAGAGCGCTCGCAATCCACCAATTTGATTCTTACTTTAATTCCCGGGAGATGTGAACATATGTGGGCTGAGTTTGTTGGCCCTCTACTCTGCACCGGGAGGTTTTTTTCCGGGTACTCCGGTTTTCTCCTCTCCGAAGAAAAAACTAACACTTAATTCGATTTGATTTAATTTAATATGATTTCATTTGCTATCATTTGGTTTGTGCTTTACAGTGTCCCCAATTAGTATGTCAGTGCTAGATACAATTGACACTTGAATAGTTCATTATTATTAGTAGTATTATTCTTAGCAAGTCAGGTTGCGTCAAGTAAGCAACTATGACATTAAAAAAGGATTCCATAATGTGATTGAAAGAGTACATACAAAGCCTAAGTGAAACCCTGCTGAGGAAAGGATTAGCCACTGAAATTAAAATAGTAGAATATATCAATTTTGCCCAAAATTATATAGCAAAAGGCATCGTCCCTGGGTGGGTTTGAACCACCAACCTTTCGGTTAACAGCCGAACTCGCTAACCGATTGCGCCACAGAGACCTCTTTTGAAATAATCCCTGCACTCTCAAGTTCACAATTAAAAACCCAAGTAAGAAGGGATTCGCAATTTACCTAGAATACGTGCCAGTTTTTATTTAACTCTTTCTTGCAGCATCGGAGTGGTGGCGATATCATGGAAAGTGACAGATTCGTTTGTTACTTTTCAATCGCATATCTCTAGAGATGTGCAAAAATTTATACAGTAATGATACTAATAGTAGAAATAGTAAACAATAGTAAAAATCATAATAATATCAATAATAATGATAATAATAAAATAGAAATTAAAGAGTTCTGGGTGGTGCTCTCGCAGCTGTGAATTCTCTTGTAGGCGGTATTCTAGTGGTTGATAAAGATTGATTAGCTTTAGATAATTAATAAGACGGGTAGCTACTACTCCGGCGATAAGCATACTTCAGGAAACAAGTTCTTTTAGACTGGAGGTCGGCCGAAATCAGCAGATCAAGAGAGGATTGCTACAAGACACATGCACAATGATAATTGTATTTGTAAGTAAAGATCTCTAGGATCTTGCTACGAGGTGCGTGGCACTCGGTAGGAAACGAGTGGAGTTTTTCCAAAGTGAAAAGTATCTGTAAGGGAACCTGACTTGGAACTTTCCTGCTTAAAGAAGGTGGTACAAACCAATTTCAATTGCTTCTTGTAGCGCGTGCTATATCACGCGTTTCGGTTAGTAGTTCTGATCGTTACAAGAGAGTCCGACTTTTGATTACAGTAACACTAAGCTCGCCAATTAACAGTTTGTAAGAAAATGTTCTTTCCAAAGGTGATGAGCCCTGGTGGAAAGTTATTAAGACACTATTTAATCCACCTGATAACGCTTTTTCCTTTGTTTTGGAGCAGTCTGGCCCTCTAGAAGAAAACTTCAACTGATTTAATATGAACAAGAATAGGAAAAATGAACAAGATTGATAGTTAAAGTTTTTAAAAACTTGAGAAGCATTTATTCAAGGTTGCTCTAATAAGAAAATGATGTAAAACACGCTATAGATGGAAGTAGTCCTTACCTCGTAAGGCCCAGTGGCCCAATGGATAAGGCATCTGACTACGAATCAGGGGATTCCAGGTTCGACTCCTGGCTGGGTCGATTTATTCTGTCTTTTTAATTATTACGGTGATTTGCTTTTTATAAGAGTATTTTAACTTAAGCTTTCCGGCCATGATTTTCTGTCCCTTCACCGCTCAAATTGTTCTGCTTTTGAAATTTTTCATTGAGCTTCTTGTTGCTTGGCTAGACTACACACAGCGAAGGATAAAAGAATCTCACTAAAGAGGGAATCTGGGAGAATGAAGAAAATCTTAATTGACTTAGTTATTAAATCCCCTAAGTTTCCTTACGTTTTGAAAGTTAACTAGATCAAGTGTACACAGCTAATTCATAGGTTTTTTCAATAATTAATTAGTATAAGGGGTTAGGAATGGGAATGATCTCAAGTGTCCGGAATCGCCATAATAAACCACTTCTAAAATGCAACTTCTTCAATTAAAACTTTAAGTAAATAGAATGCAAGTATTTATAGGTCGTTCAAATATTAGGTGGTATCGTTAACGTACGGTTCAATTTCAACGTTTTTCTCCGTGCATCTAAATATGCATGTGGAGAGCAGAGTTGGCGGAGTGGTGAGAGCGCTTGCAATCCACCAATTCAATCCCTGCTTTAATTCCCGGGAGCAGTGAACATATGTGGGCTGAGTTTGTTGGCCCTCTACTCTGCTCCGGGAGGTTTTTTTCCGGGTATTCCGGTTTTCTCCTCTCCGAAACAAAAAACCAACATTTAATTCGATTTGATTTAATTTAAGTAATGGTCCGTGTAAGAACTAGGCAAAAGAACAATAGGCTAGTGCAATAGCTCTAACTTTTGATTGGCGCATAGAACAATGCTAATATTTGACCGTGAGGTAGACAGGAGGGACCTGGGGAAAACGAAGGAGAAAAATGTTGTTTATGTCGGGTTTTTCATTGTTTTTTCGGCGATTTTTGGCCGTCCACCAATCAGATTCGTCGATTTAATTGATATTAACAATTAAGAGTTCACACTTTTTAATCGATTTTGCGTTTGACCTGCCTAGTTCTTACGCGGACCGTTACTTAATATGATTTCAGTGATTTGCTGTCATTTGGTTTGTGCTTTACAGTGTCCTTAATTAGTATGTCAGTGCTAGATACAATTGACACTTGAATAGTTCATTATTATTAGCAGTATTATTCTTAGCAAGTCAGGTTGCGTCAAGTAAGCAACTATGACATTGGAAAGGGATTCTATAATGTGATTGAAAGAGTACATACAAAGCCTAAGTGAAACCCTGCTCAGGTAAGGATTAGCCACAGAAAATAGTACAATATATCAATTTGGCCCAAAATATATAGTAAAAGGCATCGTCCCTGGGTGGGTTTGAACCACCTACCTTGGTTAACAGCCGAACTCGCTAACCGATTGCGCCACAGAGACCTCTATAGAAATGATTCCTGCACTCTCAAGTCAACAATTAAAAGGCCAATTAAGATGGGATTCGCACTTTACCTAGAATACGTGCCAGTTTTTATTTAACTCTTTCTTGCAGCATCGGAGTTGTGGCGATATCATGGAAAGTGACAGATTCGTTTGTTACTTTTCAATCGCATATCTCTAGAGAAGTGCAAAAATTTATACAGTAATGATACTAATAGTAGAAATAATAAACAATAGTAATAATAATAATATCAATAATAGTGATAATAACAAAATAGTAATAAAAGAGTTCTGGGTGGTGCTCTCGCAGCGGTGAATTCTCTTGTAGGCGGTATTCTAGTGGTTGATAAAGATTGATTAGCTTTAGATAATTAATAAGACGGGTAGCTACTACTCCGGCGATGAGCATAATTCAGGAAACAAGTTCTTTTAGACTGGAGATCGGCCGAAATCAGCAGATCAAGGGAGGATTGCTACAAGACACATGCACAGTAATAATTGTATTTCTAGGATCTTGCTACGTAGTGCGTGGCACTCGGTACGAAAAGAGTGGAGTTTTCCAAAGTGAAAAGTATCTGTAAAGGAGATAGTTTCTAAAGAAACTGGTGCTGCGTCGGTGGGAAATTGAAACACAAGAAATTGGATAAATCAAACGAGTTGATTAAGTAAGTTATACCATTGTAAGGTGAATGGGAGGTGCTGACGTTTCGAGCGTTAGCCCTTCGCTCCGACGAAGGGCTAACGCTCGAAACGTCAGCACCTCCCATTCACCTTACGGTGGTATAACTTACTTAATCAACTCGTTTGATTTATCCAATTTCTTGTGTATCTGTAAAGGAACCTGACTTGGAACTTTCCTACCTAAAGAAGGTGGTACAAACCAATTTCAATTGCTTCTTGTAGCGCGTGGTATATCACGCGTTTCGGTTAGTAGTTCTGATCGTTACAAGAGAGTCCGACTTTCGATTACAGTAACACTAACCTCGCTAATTAACAGTTTGTAAAAAAATTTCTTTCCAAAGGTGATGAGCCCTAGAGGAAAGTTATTAAAACACTCTTTAATCCACCTGATAACGCTTTTTCCTTTGTTTTGGAGCAGTCTGGCCCTCTAGAAAAAAAGTTCCGACTTTTGATTACAGTAAATAAATAAATAAATAGTTTATTGACCCTTCTGGCAGTTAAAACTGAATAAACAGTGTAGTTTACAGGAAACTTACAAACCGACTAATAACTCTACAAACTAAACCTTATAACTAAGATTACAACAATATATTAATATATCTATGCAAAACTAAATGTGAAAAAGTCATTGGCTCTTTTAGTCCTTTTCATTGTTCTCGTAGCCATAGTATTTCCTGATCTTAATTGATATGGAATAGTTCGTATTGTATCATGTTGAGCTAAGAAAGATATAGGGTGGCTCTCATTCCTTATATCAGCCATCAACTTTCTACATAACAGTTCCCTACGATTTGCTAAAGATGTAAGATTAGCTTGGTCCAGTGCTAATAGCTAGAGTTAGAAAATATTATTTCCAAAGCTCTTCTTTGCATTGATTCGATAGCATCAGACAAGTATGTAGTAACACTAACGTCGCCAATTAACAGGTGTCTCGCGAATCAAAACAAAACAAAATGGCCATATAATAAATCCTTTATTGATCAATCTTATTAGGTCAAGATGGCTGCATAATTGCCGAGTTCTCATTTACGTTCTGATTGACCTCGACTTCGTCTCAGTCAATAAAAAAAAAAAAAACAAGAAAACGAGTAGCTTAATATGCCGCCATGTTGACCTCGTGCTTGGTCAATAATAAATCTTTGTAGCATGTTTGGTGTAGTTTTTAGAGGGCATCAGAAATAATGACATAAAATTTAAGAAAAAAGTGTGTCAGGAGTGGGATTCGAACCTACGCCTCCATCCGGAGACCAGAACACCCGCTCTCTCTGCTAGAAGGGAAGGTAAGCACACCTTGAGTCTGGCGCCTTAGACCGCTCGGCCATCCTGACACTTGAAGCAAATCATGGACATCACAGTGTTTGTACCAAGACCACTAAGCGTCGTCCAGGAGTAGGTTCTTTTGATATGATCCTGATCTGGTTTTGTGATCCAAGTTTATTCAGGGCATGGCGCATCAAAGAAACCGGCAAATGTTTGTCCCAAGATAATTTATGGTACCTTAGATTCTTTATCAGTAATCCGTGTTATCTCGGATTACAAATCCAAATCCACATCATAGCAAAAATCGAACCGGCTTAATGATGTTTTCGCCACACTTTAACAAAGCATTAGGGAAAAACTTCACGAGAATGTTGCCCAACTGAATTGGGAGCTTCTTGGTCATTATTGCAGCAGTTGATCACGGAAGCGATCGCCTGATCTCTTTTTCCGTTTCACCAATGTATATCTTGTAGCGTAAGGTGAGTGTTATGCAATAGATATCATGTACCGAATTGAGTGTAAAATGGTTTGTTGTCTTAAACGATCGCTTTGCTCCTGCTACTTTTCGTTCTTTTTCCGAGTTTAAGACAAAAGCACAAGCCTTGGATGTGTGTTGCGCAAATGCGCAGTAAAAAGGATAAAATTTGACCTCGGAAGTTGTCAGGATGGCCGAGCGGTCTAAGGCGCCAGACTTAAGGTGTGCTACAGTCCCTGCTAGCAAAGGGAATGAGCGGGCGTTCTGGTCTCCAAATGGAGGCGTGGGTTCGAACCCCACTCCTGACAGCGTCTTTTAGTACTTTTACATAAATTATTTTACAACAGCATGGTTTATGCCTTTTACCAGGTCAGGGGTCGTAGCCAGGTAACTTTTTTTTTTAGGCCCATGAGGTTATCGAAAAATATGTTTATCATTATTTATATCATTATCGTTATCATTAAAAATGCCATAGCAACGAATTGACATGTAAAAAGCTAAGTATTGAGGTTTCTTAGCTAATGCTATAGCCCTGCGTTTTTTTTTTGGGCCCTTTCGCGGCCGATGGCGACATTTGTCGACTTACCCATACCTGGCCAAAGGCGACTTTTGTCGACATTTCTATATAGCACTCTGAGTAGTTATTTTTTCTTCGGCAATTGTCCAATCACAGTTGTCGTTAAATGAAACATAGTCAAAACACGTGTTCGTTGTGTTTTACGATTCTCACAAAGCAATTTGTTGTCAAGTGGTCGAAGTAAACGCTGAAATTTTGAGTTTGTTATTCCTTGGGACATTTAAAAATGGCTGCTCGTGATTCTTTCACAACAGAAGAAGTTATCGAAGCTGTTTTTCAAGATTATATGTCGGATTTAGATGAAATTTCTGATGATGACAGCACCGACTCTGAACAAATTGGCGACTTTGATCAATTGCAAAGTGACAGCTCAGGAACAGAAGAGTTTGAGGAGACAATTCCCCAGCCTCGTGTACGTCCAACAGGTAGACGTAACAATAATTCCTCTGCTGATTACGTTTTCAACTGGCAATTTTATGACGATTTTTATCCCTTTGAATCTGAATGGCTTCCTGAATACAATCGACGCCGTGGAATTCTTGTTGACACTAGAGACCTTAAGATACCCCGATATCGGTGAACGGGTAAGGGTAGTGTACCCGTACCCGTAAAATGTTCATGTGCGTGACTATTTCGATTAAGATACCCGAAGAATTAAAGAGCGGGGATTGGTAAGGATTGTTTACAAAGATGGCGGCTACGGCGGCGTGGTAGGCTCTTTTTCCTCTGAAATAAGTTGACTGAATTGTTTAATATAGTCTATCAAATGTATCCAAAATTCTACTTTACGAATGTTCTTTCTTTAGAAAGCACGCCAATGATATGCTTCTTCTTCATTCGTTCGACACGTGCATGGGGACATCGAAATTCTTCTTGTGGATGCATTCAGCAAAATTCCGTCTAGTGTTTACACTCGAGTTCAACAGATTTCCAGAACTTTCCAGGACCAGCAACCCTTTTCTAGGACTCCAGTTCTGGAAAATGCCACAGTAAAATAACAGGATTTTCCAGGTTTTCCAGGACCGGCACGAACCCTGTCTTCCCTTAGTTAAAAGAACAAGCACGCAAAATTAACTTTGTGCATGCATGTCGCTTAATGCATACAAAATCTCCCTCAAATTCTACACTTCATATCTTAACAACAAGCTGCAACAAATTAACAAATAATTCGTTCATACATAAGCTTATTGAAATATCATAGAAAGATTTTAAGAAACTTGGCGGGATCGGAAGTCCCTCGACCGAAAGCTTGTTATCGCAAACCCCGCCATTTGGTCGAGGCACATCACCAAACAATTCCTTTGATTGTCAACTTCAACAGTGACTCCCATGCAAAAATTTTCAATGCTGTTTCTTTTGCGAAACTCAAACGTTCGAGCAATTCTCAGAAATCCCCCCAAATACCGCCAGAGTTCAACCTGCGCATTTGAGGTCCAAAATCAATACATTTGGAAGTGCTTTCTTTACAGCTAAAATTCAAATTTGGCAAAAATATTTGAAGACTTGCAATAACATTGCCAAGGAGTCATACAATTTACATTTGTACTTAAAAAGTCTTAAAAACTTACTCGTTTCTCCATCACGTAGGACTTGCAGCTACTCGTAAATCTTCTACGGGTAAACTGGTGTTTACCCCGGGAAAACGGCTGGTTCTACCGGGTAAGGTCGATGACGTCACCACAAAATGAAAAAAACATGGCGCTACCCGTTACCCGTACACCGATTTCGGGGTATCTTAAGGTCTCTACTCATAACTTCAAGCCAGTTGATTTTTTCCGGAAGAAGCGTTTGACCTTATTGCAGAAGAAACAAACAGATATGCTGGACAGTATTTTGATAATCCAGCTGATTTACCTCGCGCATCTCGGCGAATTTCTTGGTATGACACATGTCCTGAGGAAATCAAAGCATTTGTTGCCCTACAAATAGCTATGGGTTTATGCCAAAAACCTAGTTTGAGAGACTACTGGGAAAATTTCTGGTTAACCAAGACATCGTTTGGCAAAGTAATGCCAAGAAACAGATTTAAACAGTTGAAAACATTTTTGCATTTCAATGATATTTCTAATCAAGTAGAAAGGGGAGAAGAAGGATACGATATCTTGTTTAATTGTATAATTAGACGAGACTTACCTGTAAGTAGAAGTCTGATTGTGATTCTGTCCTGTCATCAGTCCGGAACGAAGGAGTAACATGAGATGTGCGCATGCGCATAGCTGGTCGGTATTCAAAGCGAATGTTGCAGGAGAGAGTTAGGAACGAAGGAGACGGGAGGGTGGGTACAAGGGCATGTTACTCCTTCGTTCCGGACTGATGACAGGACAGAATCACAATCAGACTTCAACTTACAGGTAAGTCTCGTCTAATTATACAATTCTATCCTGTCATCAGTCTACGTCACTACAGAGTAACATGAGACTTCAAAGTCCTGTATACACGAGCACATTAAGAACTCAACAGGTTTTATTGTTGAACTAACATCAGTAAGTTACACTGTGACAAGAAACTTAGATTACTGTTGTAATAGTACATGGCCAAAATTGTTGGCAGTGACATCCAAAGGTTTCTCATAGTATTTGGCAAAAGTACCAGATTTCGACCAGCCTGCACACTTCATTATCTCAGCAATGTTAAGTCCTTTAGCTTTACAAAGGGATGTTGAAGCAGCTCGGCTACTGTGAGCTGAGTATATGCTAGTATCAATACCTGCTGATTCTAGGACACCTTTGACCCATCTAGAGATAGTGTCCTTAGATATTGGTCTAAATGGCTTAATAAAGCTCAAGAGAAGCTGAGAATGTTTTCCCCTCACTTACTTTGTTCTTTGAAGATACTCTCGGAGATGTTAAACCACACAGAGCTTCTTTTCATCCTTGAAAGCCAGTAGGTCTAAGGGAGCCAAATGTCTTCCTGGTTTAGACTGTTTTAGTTTCTCACAGACAGTTATTCGGTATTTGTCTTCAAGGTCTTGAATGTGGTTTACATCAAACTTGTGTTGGGTTTGTCCTCGCTGTCCAGTTGTAAGACACAGCAGCATGGTCAATTTAAATGTGAGTTGCTTCAGAGTTAATGAATTTGGTTGGTCAAATGTTTTCAGGTAGTTCAACACAATAGTAACATCCCAAATCTCTGAATATTTGGGTAGGGCTGGTCTCAATTCAAAAATTCCTTTCATGAAACGTGTAACTAGGGGATGTTCCCCAAATTTCTTTCCATCTTCTAGGAATAGTGTGGAGGAAGGTGCAGAACGAGCTGTATTTATAGCACTGTAACCTAAACCTGACTGGTATAACAACAACAGAAATTCAATAGCATTATTTATTCCAGGCTGAAACACATCCAGTTTCTTCTCTGCACAATATTTTTCCCATTTCCCCAGGTAGGTCTGATACTGCTTTGAAGTTCCTTTCCTTCATGAAGCCAGGAGCACATCCTTTGCACTGGAGGATAACTGGTATTTATCTAGTCCCTTCCTGATAAGAGACAGACCAGTAGATTCAGTTTGTGCCAAACTGGGTGTGTTTCTGTTGGGTGGCTGGGCAGCCTCAGCAGGTCCCTCCTTGCCTTTAAGTGAACTGGTTCCTGTTTGAGCATTTGCAGTGCTTTGGGATACCAGGCCTGTGCTGGCCAGTCCGGGAACACACAGATTCCCAATGCTCCTTCGTTTTGTATTTTGCTCAGTGCTGCTGGAATTACACTGAAGGGTGGAAATGCATAAAAGTTGAGCTGACACCACTGAAGGCTAAATGCATCTATAGCATAAGCACTAGGGTCTGGTCTGAAAGACACATATTTTGGAAACTGATAGTTTATTCTAGAGGCAAACAAGTCAACGTCAGGCCTGAAATTTAGTTTGCTTAAAGCATACACTAGGGATTGGTTATCAAGTTTCCATTCAGACTCCCTTTGATTGCGTCGTGACTCAAAGTCTGCAACAAGGTTTTGTTTGCCTGGGATATGAGCTACACTAAGCCACATATTTCTAGCTATGCACCATTCCCAGATTTCTTTTGCCAGAAAATTACATTTTTCAGAGTGACTGGTTTCCATGTGATTAACAATATTGACAGCAGTGGTGTTATCACACATAACTCTGCTGTGGGTGTGATCCTTATCTTTTTCAAATGTCTTTAGTCCTAGAAAAATTGCCGACATCTATAGGTAGTTTATGTGGTGTTTTGATTCCAAGTAGGTCCAGTTGCCTCCTGGCTGAAGATACACCTTCACATTCTGCCCCCCCCCCCCCCCCAACCTAAGCCCGAGGCATTTGTGTAATCATTTGTGAGCTTGTTTGACCCAGTTGCTGTACCAGAATGTTTGCTGTTTGCAAAATGGCAAAGGTGATTTTGCGGACACTGAATTGTTGTATACTTGACAGGAAGAGATCCGTCCTTCTTTTTCTGGAGTTCAACTGCGTCCATATTTCAGGGTTGACCTTCGTACCCTTCATATCCTCGCAGTTATCAGGCCGGTTGTATTTATTGAGCAGGGATTTGACTTTTTCTTGGGAAAGTTTTCTGCCCCATCGCCTTAAAGCAATATCGACCAGTTGCTGCTGAATCTTTTCGCCAGTGGCATCGTCATCCTCAAGTGTGTTAGCGAGACCCTGGAGTAGTTTTATCTCTGGATCGTTTTCCCGCCCTTTGGGGTCGGTGACCTGAGCTGGGTCGGTGACCTGAGCTGACTCGGTGAGCAGTTTCACATCCTCTTCATCATCGATACTGTCACTAACATAAAGGCTGACTTCGTCGTCACTTAGTTCGTGACGTGGCCGTTTCGTTCCTTGTGTTTTTTCCCCGTTCTGGGAATCAGACTCACCGAGTATTGATGACCTTCTTTTCTTGCCCGGTGGGCGTTCGTCATGTAATGACCTTGTATCGGGTTGTTGGCATAATGTAGCCAAAAGGCTCGCCATTTGACTCATGTTCCTGTTTATGTCTGCTAGTGATAGCGCCATGTCTCTGTCTTTATCCAGAGATGAATTGCCGTTAGCGACAGGAAGATCGTCAGAAATGGCGCCATCGTGTTCTGAGCCTTGATCGCTCATCTCGAAGATTTTTACTTGAACTGCAAAAAATATAGGGTTACTGATTGTGATGTGCACTTACCTTCTAATTCAGCGTACGATAGAAGGAAGATAGGAATAAAATGATAGGAAAACTACCGATTTCCAGTACAAACACTCACCAACACTGTTGACCTTCCAGCGAAGCGCCAAGCACTGACCAGCTATGCGCATGCGCACATCTCATGTTACTCTGTAGTGACGTAGACTGATGACAGGATAGAATCAACCTTTATTAGACATCACAGATCCAACATATAAGAATGTTTACAAGCCTAAGAAAAACCTATGTATTGATGAGAGTATGGTCAAGTTCAAAGGGCGACTGAGCTTTCGACAATACTTACCTGCAAAACCCACCCGTTGGGGAATAAAGTAATTTGTTCTCAGCGAGTCATGCAGTGGATATGCTCTAAAAGCTAAAACATATACTGGGAAAAATTCCTTTTTGAGAGAGAAAAATGTGTCGTTAGCTGAGCACGTTGTCACAACCTTGCTGGATGGTTACGAAGGAAAAGGGCATGTTGTTTATATGGACAATTTTTATTCCTCACCCAGTCTGTTTCGAAAAGTGGAATTGAAAGGTATTGGAGGTTGTGGAACTGTGCAACTTAACAGGAAGGAAATGCCGCCGGAGTTAAGTGTCAAGAACTTAAAACTAAAAAAGGGGGATGAAGCTGTTTTTATGCGAGATAACAATCTTGTGGCGTGTACTTGGCAAGGC